>SZWC01003235.1:182201-194359 GCA_023375785.1 Penium margaritaceum
TGGTCAGAAACACACTGGTCAGAAACACAGTGATCAGAAACACAGTGGTCAGAAACACAGTGATCAGAGACACACTGGTCAGAGAAATAGTCCCAGAAACACACTGGTCAGAAACACGGTGGTCAAAAAGACACTGGTCAGAAACACAGTGGTCAGAAACACAGTGGTCAGCAACACACTGGTCAGAAACACAGTTGTCAGAAACACACTGGTCAAAAACACACTGGTCAGAAGCACAGTGGTCAGAAACACACTGGTCAGAAACACAGTGGTCAGAAACACAGATGTCAGAAACACACTGGTCAGAAACACAGTTGTCATAAACACACTGGTCAGAATCACACTTCTCAGAATCACACTGGTCAGAAACACACAGGTCAGAATCACACTTGTCAGAAGCACACTGGTCAGAAACACACTGTTCAGAAACACACTGGTCAGAAACACAGTGGTTAGAAACACAGTGGTCAGAAACACAGTGTTCATAAATACACTGGTCAGAAATACAGTGGTCAGAAATACACTGGTCAGAAACAAACTGGTCAGAAACACAGTGGTCAGAAACAAAGTGGTCAGAAACACACTGGTCGGAAACACAGTGGTCAGAAACACACTGGTCAGAAACACGGTGGTCAGAAACACGGATGTCAGGAAACACACACGTCACAAACACAGTGGTCAGAAACACACTGGTCAGAAACACACTGGTCAGAAACACACTGGTCAGAAACACAGAGGCCAGCAACACAGTGGCCATAAACACAGTGGTCAGAAACACATTGGTCAGAAACACATTGGTTAGAAACACAGTGGTCAGAAACACACCGTTCAGAAACACAGTGGTCATAAACACAGTGGTCAGAAACACACTGGTCAGAAACACACTGGTCAGAAATACAGTGGTCAGAAACACAGTGGTCAGAATCACATTGGTCATAAACACATTGGTCAGACACACAGTGGTCAGAAACACACTGGTCAGAAACACAGTGGTCAGAAACACAGTGGTCAGAATTACACTGGTCAGAAATACAGTGGTCAGAATCACAGTGGTCAGAACTACAGTGGTGAGGAACACTGTGGTCAGAAACACAGTGGTCAGAAACACAGTGCTCAGAAACTCGGTGGTCAGAAACACAGTGGTCAGAAACACACGTGTCAGAAACACACTGGTCAAAAAAAGAGTGGTCAGACACACAATGGTCAGAAACACAGTGATCAGAAAAACATTGGTCAGAAACACACTGGTCAGAAACACAGTTGTCAGAAACACACTAGTCAGAAACACAGTGGTGAGAAACACAGTGGTCAGAAGCACAGTGGTCAAAAACACACGTGTCCGAAACACACTGGTCACAAACACAGTGGTCAGACACACAATCGTCAGAAACACAGTGATCAGAAAAACACTGGTCAGAAACACACTGGTCAGAAACACAGTGGTCAGAAACACAGTGGTCAGAAACACAGTGGTCAGACACACAATCGTCAGAAACACAGTGATCAGAAAAACACTGGTCAGAAACACACTGGTCAGAAACACAGTGGTCAGAAACACAGTGGTCAGAAACACAGTGGTCAGAAACACAGTTGTCAGGAACACAGCAGTCAGAAACACAGTGGTCAGAAACACACAGGTCAGAAACACAGTGGTCAGAAACACACTGGTCAGAGACACGGTGGTCAGAAACACAGTGGTCAGAAACACACTGGTCAGAAATACACTGGTCAGAAACACAGTGGTCAGAAACACAGTGGTGAGAAACACACTGGTCAGAAACACAGTGGTCATAAACACATTGGTCAGAAACACAGTGGTCATAAACAAAGTGGTCAGAAAGACACTGGTCAGAAACGCAGTGGTCAGAAACACAGTGGTCAGAAACACAGGGGTCAGAAACACACTGGCCATAAACACACTGGTCAGAAACCCAGTGGTCAGAAACACATTGGTCAGAAACACAGTGGTCAGAAACACAGTGGTCTGAAACGGAGTGGTCAGATACACCGTTGTCAGAAACACACTGGTCAGACACACACTAGTCAGAAACACGTTGGTAAAAAACAAAGTGGTCTGAAACAAACTGGTCAGAAACACACTTGTCAGAAACACAGTGGTCAGAAACACGTTGGTCAGAAACACACTGGTCAGAAACACACTGGTCGGAAACACACTGGTCAGAAACACACTGGTCGGAAACACACTGGTCAGAAACACACTGGTCGGAAACACACTGGTCAGAAACACACTGGTCGGAAACACACTGGTCAGAAACACACTGGTCGGAAACACACTGGTCAGAAACACACTGGTCGGAAACACACTGGTCAGAAACACACTGGTCGGAAACACACTGGTCAGAAACACACTGGTCGGAAACACACTGGTCAGAAACACACTGGTCGGAAACACACTGGTCAGAAACACACTGGTCGGAAACACACTGGTCAGAAACACACTGGTCGGAAACACACTGGTCAGAAACACACTGGTCGGAAACACACTGGTCAGAAACACACTGGTCGGAAACACACTGGTCAGAAACACACTGGTCGGAAACACACTGGTCAGAAACACACTGGTCGGAAACACACTGGTCAGAAACACACTGGTCGGAAACACACTGGTCAGAAACACACTGGTCGGAAACACACTGGTCAGAAACACACTGGTCGGAAACACACTGGTCAGAAACACACTGGTCGGAAACACACTGGTCAGAAACACACTGGTCGGAAACACACTGGTCAGAAACACACTGGTCGGAAACACACTGGTCAGAAACACACTGGTCGGAAACACACTGGTCAGAAACACACTGGTCGGAAACACACTGGTCAGAAACACACTGGTCAGAAACACAGTGGTCAGAAACACACTGGTCAAAAACACAGTGGTCAGAAACACAGTGGTCAGGATTACAGGGGTCAGAAACACAGTGGTCAGAAACACAGTGGTTGGAACCACAGTGGTCAGAAACACACCGGTCAGAAAGGCTGGGGTCAAAGACACTGGTCAGAAACACAGTGGTCAGAAACACACTGGTCAGAAACACAGTGGTCAGAAACACAGTGGTCAGAAACACAGTGGTCAGAAACACATTGGTTTGAAACACACTGGTCAGAAACACAGTGGTCAGAAACACAGTGGTCAGAAACACAGTGGTCACAAACACACTGGTCAGAAACACAGTGGTCAGAAACACAGAGGCCAGAAACATAGTGGTCAGAAACACACTGGTCATAAACACATTGGTCAGAAACAAACTGGTCAGAAACACAGTGGTCAGAAACACAGTGGTCAGAAACACAGTGGTCAGTAACACAGTGGTCAGAAACACAGTGGTCAGAAACACATTGGTTTGAAACACACTGGTCAGAAACACAGTGGTCAGAAACACAGTGGTCAGAAACACAGTGGTCAGAAACACACTGGTCAGAAACACAGTGGTCAGAAACACAGTGGTCACAAACACAGTGGTCAGAAACACAGTGGTCAGAAACACAGTGGTCAGAAACACAGTGGTCAGTAACACACTGGTCAGAAACACAGTGGTCAGAAACACAGTGGTCACAAACACACTGGTCAGAAACACAGTGGTCAGCAACACAGAGGCCAGAAACATAGTGGTCAGAAACACACTGGTCATAAACACATTGGTCAGAAACACACTGGTCAGAAACACAGTGGTCAGAAACACAGTGGTCAGAAACACAGTGGTCAGTAACACACTGGTCAGAAACACAGTGGTCAGAAACACAGTGGTCAGAAACACAGTGGTCAGTAACACACTGGTCAGAAACACAGTGGTCAGAAACACAGTGGTCAGAAGAACACCGGTCAGAAACACAGTGGTCAGAAACACAGTGGTCAGAAACACAGTGGTCAGAAACTCAGTGGTCAGAAACACAGTGGTCAGAAACACACGTGTCAGAAAACACTGGTCACAGACACGGTGATCAGACACACAATGGTCAGAAACACAGTGATCACAAAAACAGTGGTCAGAAACACACTGGTCAGAAACACAGTGGTCAGACACACAGTGGTCAGAAACACAGTGGTCAGAAACACAGTGGTCAGAAACACAGCGGTCCGAAACACAATGGTCAGAAACACAGTGATCACAAAAACAGTGGTCAGAAACACACTGGTCAGAAACACAGTGGTCAGACACACAGTGGTCAGAAACACAGTGGTCAGAAACACAGTGGTCAGAAACACAGCGGTCCGAAACACAATGGTCAGAAACACACTGGTCAGAAACACAGTGGTCAGAAACACACTGGTCAGAAACACAGTGGTCAGAAACACAGTGGTCAGAAACACAGTGGTCAGAAACACACTGGTCAGAAACACAGTGGTCAGAAACACACTGGTCAGAAACACAGTGGTCAGAAACACAGTGGTCAGAAACACAGTGGTCAGAAATACACTGGTCATAAACACAGTGGTCAGAAACACAGTGGTCAGGAACACACTGGTCAGAAACACATTGGTCAGAAACACACTGGTCAGAAACACATTGGTCAGAAACACACTGGTCATAAACACAGTGGTCAGAAACACAGTGGTCAGAAACACAGTGGTCAGTAACACACTGGTCAGAAACTCGGTGGCCAGAACACAATGGTCAGGAACACACTTGTCAAAAACACAATGGTCAGAAACACAGTGGTCAGAAACACAGTGGTCAGAAACACAGTGGTCAGTAACACACTGGTCAGAAACTCGGTGGCCAGAACACAATGGTCAGGAACACACTTGTCAAAAACACAATGGTCAGAAACAAAGTGGTAAGAAACACATTGGTCAGAAACACAGTGGTCAGAAACACACTGGTCATAAACACAGTGGTCAGAGACACAGTTGTCAGAAACACAATAGTCAGAAACACAGTTGTCAGAAACACACTAGTCAGAAACACAGCGGTGAGACACACAGTGGTCACAAACACACCGGTCAGAAACACATTGGTCAGAAACACACTGATCAGAAACACAGTGGTCAGAAACACAGTGGTCAGAAACACAGTGGTCAGTAACACACTGGTCAGAAACACAGTGGTAAGAAACACACTGGTCAGAAACACACTGGTCAGAAACACAGTTGTCAGAAACACAGTGGCAAGAAACAGAGTGGTCAGAAACACACTGGTCAGAAACACATTGGTCAGAAACACAGTGGTCAGAAACACAGTGGTCAGAAACACAGTGGTCAGAAACACAGTGGTCAGTAACACACTGGACAGAAACAGAGTGGTCAGAAACACAGTGGTCAGAAACACACTGGTCAGAAACACAGTGGTCAGAAACACAGTGGTCAGAGACACAGTGGTCAGAAGCTCAGTGGTCAGAAACACAGTGGTCAGAAACACACGGGTCAAAAACACACTGGTCACAAACACAGTGGTCAGACACACAATGGTCAGAAACACAGTGATCAGAAAAACACTGGTCAGAAACACACTGGTCAGAAACACAGTGGTCAGAAACACAGTGGTCAGAAACACAGTCGTCAGAAACACAGTGGTCAGAAACATGGCGGTCAGAAACACAATGGTCAGAAACACACTGGTCAGAAACACAGTGGGCAAACACGGCGGTCAGAAACACAGTGGTCAGAAACACAGTGGTCAGAAACACAGTGGTCAGAAGTACACTGGTCAGAAACACAGTGGTCAGAAACACAGTGGTCAGAAACACACTGGTCAGAAACACAGTGGTCATAAACACAGTGCTCAGAAACACAGTGGTCAGAAACACAGTGGTCAGAAACACAGTGGTCAGAAGTACACTGGTCAGAAACACAGTGGTCAGAAACACAGTGGTCAGAAACACACTGGTCAGAAACACAGTGGTCATAAACACAGTGCTCAGAAACACAGTGGTCATAAACACAGTGGTCAGAAACACACTGGTCAGAAACACAGTGGTCATAAACACACTGGTCAGAAACACGGTGGTCAGAAACACACTGGCCAGAAACACACTGGTCAGAAACACAGTGGTCAGAAACACACTGGTCAGAAACACAGTGTTCAGAAACACAGTGGTCTGAAACGGAGTGGTCAGATACACGGTTGTCAGAAACACACTGGTCAGAAACACACTAGTCAGAAACACGTTGGTCAAAAACAAAGTGGTCAGAAACAAACTGGTCAGAAACACACTTGTCAGAAACACAGTGGTCAGAAACACGTTGGTCAAAAACAAAGTGGTCAGAAACAAACTGGTCAGAAACACACTTGTCAGAAACACAGTGGTCAGAAACACGTTGGTCAGAAACACAGTGGTCAGAAACACAGTGGTCAGAAACACACTGGTCAGAAACACACTGGTCACAAACACAATTGTCAGAAACACACTGGTCAGAAACACACTGGTCAGAAACACACTGATCAGAAACACACTGGTCAGAAACACACTGGTCAGAAACACACTGGTCAGAAACACACTGGTCAGAAACACAGTGATCAGAAACACAGGGGTAGAAACAATCTGGTCAGAAACACACTGGTCAGAAACACACTGGTCAGAAACACACTGGCCAGAAACACAGTGGTCAGAAACACAGTGCCGGAAACACTCTGGTCAGAAACACTCTGGTCATAAACACACTGGACAGGAACACACTGGTCAGAAACACAGTGATCAGAAACACAGTGGTCAGAAACACACTGGTCAGAAACACACTGGTCAGAAACACAGTGATCAGAAACAAGTGGTCAGAAACACAGTGATCAGAAACACACTGGTCAGAGACATAGTCCCAGAAACACACTGGTCAGAAACACGGTGGTCAGAAAGACACTGGTCAGAAACACAGTGGTCAGAAACACATTGGTCAGAAACACAGTGGTCAGCAACACACTGGTCAGAAACACAGTTGTCAGAAACACACTGGTCAGAAACACGCTGGTCAGAAGCACAGTGGTCAGAAACACACTGGTCAGAAACACAGCGGTCAGAAACACAGATGTCAGAAACACACTGGTCAGAAACACAGTGTTCAGAAACACACTGGTCAGAATCACACTTGTCAGAAACACACTGGTCAGAAACACACTGGTCATAATCACACTTGTCAGAAACACACTGGTCAGAAACACACTGGTCAGAAACACACTGGTCAGAAACACAGTGGTCAGAAACACAGTGTTCATACATACACTGGTCAGAAATACAGTGGTCAGAAATACACTGGTCAGAAACACACTGCTCAGAAACACAGTGGTCAGAAACACGGTGGTCAGAAACACACTGGTCAAAAACACAGTGGTCAGACACACAATGGTCAGAAACACAGTGGTCAGACACACAATGGTCAGAAACACAGTGGTCAGACACACAATGGTCAGAAACACAGTGGTCAGACACACAATGGTCAGAAACACAGTGGTCAGACACACAATGGTCAGAAACACAGTGGTCAGACACACAATGGTCAGAAACACAGTGGTCAGACACACAATGGTCAGAAACACAGTGGTCAGACACACAATGGTCAGAAACACAGTGGTCAGACACACAATGGTCAGAAACACAGTGGTCAGACACACAATGGTCAGAAACACAGTGGTCAGACACACAATGGTCAGAAACACAGTGGTCAGACACACAATGGTCAGAAACACAGTGGTCAGACACACAATGGTCAGAAACACAGTGGTCAGACACACAATGGTCAGAAACACAGTGGTCAGACACACAATGGTCAGAAACACAGTGGTCAGACACACAATGGTCAGAAACACAGTGGTCAGACACACAATGGTCAGAAACACAGTGGTCAGACACACAATGGTCAGAAACACAGTGGTCAGACACACAATGGTCAGAAACACAGTGGTCAGAAACACAGTGGTCAGAAACACAGTGGTCAGAAACACACGTGTCAGAAACACACTGGTCAAAAACACAGTGGTCAGACACACAATGGTCAGAAACACAGTGATCAGAAAAACACTGGTCATAAACACGCTGGTCAGAAACACAGTGGTCATAAACAAAGGCGTCAGAAACACAGTGGTCAGAAACACAGTGGTCAGAAACACAGCGGTCAGAAACACAATGGTCAGAAACACACTGGTCAGAAACATGTTGGTCAGAAACACACTGGTCAAAAACACAGTGGTCAGAAACACAGTGGTCAGGATTACAGGGGTCAGAAACACAGTGGTCAGAAACACAGTGGTTGGAACCACAGTGGTCAGAAACACAGTGGTCAGAAACACACCGGTCAGAAAGACTGGGGTCACACACGATGATCAGAAACACAGTGGTCAGAAACACAGTGGTCAGGAACACAGTGGTCAGAAAGACACTGGTCAGAAACACATTGGTCAGAAACACACTGGTCAGAAACACACTGATCAGAAACACAGTGGTCAGAAACACAGTGGTCAGGATTACAGGGGTCAGAAACACAGTGGTCAGAAACACAGTAGTCAGAAACACACTGGTCAGAAACACAGTGGTCAGAAACACACTGGTTAGAAACACAGTGGTCAGACGCACAGTGGTCGGAACTGCAGTGGTCAGAAACACAGTGGTCAGAAACACAGTGGTCAGAAACACAGTGGTCAGAAACACAGTGGTCAGAAACACACTGGTCAGAAACACACTGGTCAGGAACACAGTGGTCAGAGACACAGTTGTCAGAAGCACACTAGTCAGAAACACAGTTGTCATAAACACACTAGTCAGAAACACAGTGGTCAGAGACACAGTGGTCCGAAACACACCGGTCAGAAACACATTGTTCATAAACACACTGGTCAGAAACACAGTGGTCAGAAACACAGTGGTCAGAAAGACACTGGTCAGAAACACAGTGGTCAGAAACACAGTGGCCAGAAACATAGTGGTCAGAAACACATTGGTCAGAAACACATTGGTCAGAAACACACTGGTCAGAAACACAGTGGTCAGAAACACAGTGGTCAGAAACACAGTGGTCAGAAACACATTGGTCAGAAACACACTGGTCAGAAACACAGTGGTCAGAAACACAGTGGTCAGAAACACAGTGGTCAGTAACACACTGGTCAGAAACACAGTGGTCAGAAACACAGTGGTCGGAAACACACCAGTCAGAAACACAGTGTTCAGAAAGACAGTGATCAGAAACACAGTGGTCAGACACTCAGTGGTCCGAAACACAGTGGTCAGAAACACACGTGTCAGAAAACACTGGTCACAAACACAGTGGTCGGACACAAAATGGTCAGACACACACTGGTCAGAAACACAGTGATCAGAAAAACACTGGTCAGAAACACACTGGTCAGAAACACAGTGGTCAGAAACACAGTGGTCAGAAACACACTGGTCAGAAACACAGTGGTCAGAAACACAGCGGTCAGAAACACAATGGTCAGAAACACACTTGTCAGAAACACAGTGGTCAGAAACACACTGGTCAGAAACACAGTGGTCAGAAACACAGTGGTCAGAAACACAGTGGTCATAAATACACTGGTCAGAAACACAGTGGTCAGAAACACACTGGTCAGAAACACACTGGTCAGAAACACAGTGGTCAGAAACACACTGGTCAAAAACACAGGGGTCAGAAACACACTCGTCAGAAACACAGTGGTCAGAAACACACTGGTCAGAAACACACTGGTCAGAAACACAGTGGTCAGAAACACACTGGTCAAAAACACAGGGGTCAGAAACACACTCGTCAGAAACACAGTGGTCAGAAACACAGTGGTCAGAAACACAGTGGTCAGTAACACACTGGTCAGAAACTCAGTGGCAAGAACACAGTGGTCAGAAACACACTGGTCAAAAACACACTGGTCAGAAACAAAGTGGTAAGAAACACATTGGTCAGAAACACAGTGGTCAGAAACACACTGGTCAGAAACACAGTGGTCAGAGACACAGTTGTCAGAAACACACTAGTCAGAAACACAGTGGTCAGACACACAGTGGTCAGAAACACAGTGGTCAGAAACAGAGTGGTCAGAAACACAGTGGTCAGAAACACATTGGTCAGAAACACAGTGATCAGAAACACAGGGGTAGAAACAATCTGGTCAGAAACACACTGGTCTGAAACACACTGGTCAGAAACACACTGGTCAGAAACACTCTGGTCAGAAACACAGTGGTCAGAAACACAGTGGTCAGTAACACAGTGGTCAGAAACACAACGGTCAAAAACACGGTGATCAGAAACACATTGGTCAGAAACACACTGGTCAGAAACACAGTGGTCAGAGACACAGTGGTCAGAAACACACTAGTCAGAAACACAGTGGTCAGACACACAGTGGTCAGAAACACAGTGGTCAGAAACAGAGTGGTCAGAAACACAGTGGTCAGAAACACATTGGTCAGAAACACAGTGATCAGAAACACAGGGGTAGAAACAATCTGGTCAGAAACACACTGGTCTGAAACACACTGGTCAGAAACACACTGGTCAGAAACACTCTGGTCAGAAACACAGTGGTCAGAAACACAGTGGTCAGTAACACAGTGGTCAGAAACACAACGGTCAAAAACACGGTGATCAGAAACACATTGGTCAGAAACACACTGGTCAGAAACACAGTGGTCAGAGACACAGTGGTCAGAAACACACTAGTCAGAAACACAGTGGTCAGACACACAGTGGTCAGAAACACAGTGGTCAGAAACAGAGTGGTCAGAAACACAGTGGTCAGAAACACATTGGTCAGAAACACAGTGATCAGAAACACAGGGGTAGAAACAATCTGGTCAGAAACACACTGGTCTGAAACACACTGGTCAGAAACACACTGGTCAGAAACACTCTGGTCAGAAACACAGTGGTCAGAAACACAGTGGTCAGAAACACACTGGTCAGAAACACACTGGCCAGAAACACACTGGTCAGAAACACACTGGTCAGAAACACACTGGTCAGAAACACAGTGGTCAGAAACACAGTGGTCAGAAACACATTGGTCAGAAACACAGTGATCAGAAACACAGGGGTAGAAACAATCTGGTCAGAAACACACTGGTCTGAAACACACTGGTCAGAAACACACTGGTCAGAAACACATTGGTGAGAAACACAGTGGTCAGAAACACACTGGTCAGAAACACAGTGGTCAGAAACACAGTGGAAGAAACACTTTGGTCAGAAACACACTGGTCATAAACACACTGGTCAGAAACACACTGGTCAGAAACACAGTGATCAGAAACACAGTGGTCAGAAACACACTGGTCATAAACACACTGGTCAGAAACACAGTGATCAGAAACACAGTGGTCAGAAACACAGTGATCAGAAACACACTGGTCAGAGACATAGTCCCAGAAACACATTGGTCAGAAACACGGTGGTCGGAAAGACACCGGTCAGAAACACAGTGGTCAGAAACACACTGGTCAGAAACACAGTGGTCAGCAACACACTGGTCATAAACACAGTTGTCTGAAACACAGTGGTCAGAAACACACTGGTCAGAAGCACAGTGGTCAGAAACACACTGGTCAGAAACACAGTGGTCAGAAACACAGATGTCAGAAACACACTGGTCAGAAACACAGTGGTCAGAAACACACTGGTCAGAATCACACTTGTCAGAAACACACTGGTCAGAAACACACTGGTCAGTATCACACTTGTCAGAAACACACTGGTCATAAACACACTGGTCAGAAACACACTGGTCAGAAACACAGTGGTCAGAAACACAGTGGTCAGAAACACAGTGTTCATAAATACACTGGTCAGAAATACAGTGGTCAGAAATACACTGGTCAGAAACACACTGGTCAGAAACACACTGGTCAGAAACACAGTGGTCAGAAACACAGTGGTCAGAAACACAGTGTTCATAAATACACTGGTCAGAAATACAGTGGTCAGAAATACACTGGTCAGAAACACACTGGTCAGAAACACAGTGGTCAGAAACAAAGTGGTCAGAAACACACTGGTCGGAAACACAGTGGTCAGAAACACACTGGTCAGAAACACAGTGAACAGAAACACAGATGTCAGAAACACACTAGTCACAAACACAGTGGTCGGAAACACACTGGTCAGAAACACACTGGTCAGATACACACTGGTCAGAAACACAGTGGTCAGAAACACAGTGGTCAGAAACACAGTGGTCAGAAACACAGTGGTTAGAAACACAGTGGTCAGAAACACA
>SZWC01003236.1:17405-31128 GCA_023375785.1 Penium margaritaceum
GTTGTGCCAGAGTTGTGCCAGAGTTGTACCACAGATGTGCCAAAGCTGTGCCAAAGTTGTGCCAGAGTTGGGCCAGAGTTGTGCCAAAGTTGTGCCAGAGTTGGGCCAGAGTTGTGCTAGAGTTGGGCCAGAGTTGAACCAGAGTTGTGCCAGAGTTGTGCCAAAATTGTGCCATAGTTGTGCAAGAGTTGTGCCAGAGTTGTGCTAGAGTTGTGCGAGAGTTGTGCCAGAGTTGTGCCAGAGTTGTGCAAGAGTTGTGCCAGAGTTGTGCTAGAGTTGTGCGAGAGTTGTGCCAGAGTTGTGCCAGAGTTGTGCCAGAGTTATACAAGGGTTGTGCCAAAGTTATGCCAGAGTTGTGCCAGAGCTCTGACAGACTTGTGCCAGAGCTGTGCCAGAGTTGTGCTAGATTTGTGCCAGAGTTGTGCCAGACTTGTGCCAACGTTAAGCCAGAGTTGTGCAAGAGTTGTGCCAGAGTTGTGGCAGAGTTGTGCCAGAATTGTGCCACAGTTGTGCCACAGTTGTGCCAGAGTTGTGCCAGAGTTGTGCCAGAGTTGTGCGAGAGTTGTTCCAGTGTTGTACAAGAGTTGTGCCAGAGTTGAGCCAGAGTTTTGCCAGCTTCGTGCCAGAGTTTTGCCAGAGTTGTGTGAGAGTTGTGCCAAAGCTATGCCAGAGTTGTACCAGATGTGTGCAAGAGTTGTGCCAGAGTTGTGCCAGAATTGTACCACGGTTGTTTCAATGTTATGCCAGAGTTGTGCCAGAGTTGTGCCAGAGTTGTGCCAGAGTTTTGCCAGAGTTGTGCCAGAGGTATGCCAGAGTTCTTGCATAGTTGTGCAATAATTGGGCCAGAGTTATGCCAAAGTTGTGCCACAGTTGTGCAAGAGTTTGACCAGAGTTGTGCCAGAGTTGTGCCAGAGTTGGACCGAGTTGTGCCAGAGTTGTGTCACAGTTGTGCTAGAGTTGTGCCAGAGTTGTGCCACAGTTGTGCAAGAGTTTGACCAGAGTTGTGCCAGAGTTGTGCCAGAGTTGGACCGAGTTGTGCCAGAGTTGTGTCACAGTTGTGCTAGAGTTGTGCCAGAGTTGTGCCAGAGTTGAACCAGAGTTGTGCCAGAGTTGTGCCAGATTTGTGCAAGCGTTGTGCCAGAGTTGTGCAAGAGTTGTACCAGAGTTGTGCCAGGGATGTGCCAGAGTTGTGCGAGAGTTGTGCCAGTGTTGTGCAAGAGTTGTGCCAAAGTTATACACGGGTTGTGCTTATGTTATGCCAGAGTTGTGCCAGAGATCTTTACAGAGTTGTGCCCTAGCTGTGCCAGAGCTGTGCAAGATGTGTGCCAGAGTTGTGCCAGAGTTGTGCCAACGTTGTGCCAGAGTTGTGCCGGATATGTGCCAGAGTTGTGCAAGAGATGTGCCAGAGTTGTGCCAGAGTTGTGCCATCATTGTGCCAGAGTTGTGCGAGAGTTGTGCCAGAGTTGTGCCAGAGTTGTGCAAGAGATGTGCCAGAGTTGTGCCAGAGTTGTGCCATCATTGTGCCAGAGTTGTGCGAGAGTTGTGCCAGAGTTGTGCTAGAGTTGTGCCAGAGTTATACAAGGGTTGTGCCACAGTTATGCCAGAGTTGTGCCAGAGCTCTGACAGAGTTGTGCCAGAGCTGTGCCAGAGTTGTGCCAGATTTGTGCGAGAGTTGTGCCAGAGTTGTGCCAACGTTAAGCCAGAGTTGTGCCGGAGATGTGCCGGAGTTGTGCAAGAGTTGTGCCAGAGTTGTGCCAGAGTTGTGCCAGAATTGTGCCAGAGTTGTGCCACAGTTGTGCCAGAGTTGTGCCACAGTTGTGCCAGAGTTGTGCCACAGTTGTGCCAGAGTTGTGCCACAGTTGTGCCAGAGTTGTGCCACAGTTGTGCCAGAGTTGTGCCACAGTTGTGCCAGAGTTGTGCCACAGTTGTGCCAGAGTTGTGCCACAGTTGTGCCAGAGTTGTGCCACAGTTGTGCCAGAGTTGTGCCACAGTTGTGCCAGAGTTGTGCCACAGTTGTGCCAGAGTTGTGCCACAGTTGTGCCAGAGTTGTGCCACAGTTGTGCCAGAGTTGTGCCACAGTTGTGCCAGAGTTGTGCCACAGTTGTGCCAGAGTTGTGCCACAGTTGTGCCAGAGTTGTGCCACAGTTGTGCCAGAGTTGTGCCACAGTTGTGCCAGAGTTGTGCCACAGTTGTGCCAGAGTTGTGCCACAGTTGTGCCAGAGTTGTGCCACAGTTGTGCCAGAGTTGTGCCACAGTTGTGCCAGAGTTGTGCCACAGTTGTGCCAGAGTTGTGCCACAGTTGTGCCAGAGTTGTGCCACAGTTGTGCCAGAGTTGTGCCACAGTTGTGCCAGAGTTGTGCCACAGTTGTGCCAGAGTTGTGCCACAGTTGTGCCAGAGTTGTGCCACAGTTGTGCCAGAGTTGTGCCACAGTTGTGCCAGAGTTGTGCCACAGTTGTGCCAGAGTTGTGCCACAGTTGTGCCAGAGTTGTGCCACAGTTGTGCCAGAGTTGTGCCACAGTTGTGCCAGAGTTGTGCCACAGTTGTGCCAGAGTTGTGCCACAGTTGTGCCAGAGTTGTGCCACAGTTGTGCCAGAGTTGTGCCACAGTTGTGCCAGAGTTGTGCCACAGTTGTGCCAGAGTTGTGCCACAGTTGTGCCAGAGTTGTGCCACAGTTGTGCCAGAGTTGTGCCACAGTTGTGCCAGAGTTGTGCCACAGTTGTGCCAGAGTTGTGCCACAGTTGTGCCAGAGTTGTGCCACAGTTGTGCCAGAGTTGTGCCACAGTTGTGCCAGAGTTGTGCCACAGTTGTGCCAGAGTTGTGCCACAGTTGTGCCAGAGTTGTGCCACAGTTGTGCCAGAGTTGTGCCAGAGTTGTGCCAGAGCTGTGCCAGAGTTGTGCCAGATTTGTGCCAGAGTTGTGCCAGAGTTGTGCCAACGTTAAGCCAAAGTTGTGCCGGAGATGTGCCGGAGTTGTGCAAGAGTTGTGCCAGAGTTGTGCCAGAGGTTTGCCAGAATTGTGCCAGAGTTGTGCCACAAATGTGCCAGAGTTGTGCCAGAGTTGTGCGAGAGTTGTTCCAGTGTTGTACAAGAGTTGTGCCAGAGTTGAGCCAGGGTTGTGCCAGCTTCGTGCCAGAGTTTTGCCAGAGTTGTGCGAGAGTTGTGCCAAAGTTATGCCAGAGTTGTACCAGATATGTGCAAGAGTTGTGCCATTGTTGTGCCAGAATTGTACCACGGTTGTGTCAAAGTTATGCCAGAAATCTCTCAGAGTTGTGCCAGAGTTGTGCCAGAGTTTTGCCAGAGTTGTGCCAGAGTTATGCCAGAGTTCTGGCATAGTTGTGCAAGAATTGTGTCAGAGTTATGCCAAAGTTGTGCCACAGTTGTGCAAGAGTTTGACCAGAGTTGTGCCATAGTTGTGCCAGAGTTGGACCGAGTTGTGCCAGAGTTGTGTCACAGTTGTGCTAGAGTTGTGCCAGAGTTGTACCAGAGTTGTGCCAGAGTTGAACCAGAGTTGTGCCAGAGTTGTGCCAGAGTTGTGCAAGCGTTGTGCCAGAGTTGTGCCAGAGTTGTACCAGAGTTGTGCCAGGGATGTGCCAGAGTTGTGCGAGAGTTGTGCCAGTGTTGTGCCAGAGTTGTGCCAAAGTTATACAAGGGTTGTGCTTAAGTTATACCAGAGTTGTGCCAGAGATCTTTACAGAGTTGAGCCTTAGCTGTGCCAGAGTTGTGCAAGATTTGTGCCAGAGTTGTGCCAGAGTTGTGCCAGCGTTGTGCCAGAGTTGTGCGAGAGTTGTGCCAATGCTATGCCAGAGTTGTACCAGATATGTGCAAGAGTTGTGCCAGAGTTGTGCCAGACTTGTGCCAGAATTGTGCCAGAGTTGTGCCACAGTTGTGCCAGAGTTGTGCCAAAGTTGTGCCAGAGTTATGCCAGAGTTCTGGCATAGTTGTGCAAGAATTGTGCCAGAGTTATGCCAAAGTTGTGCCACAGTTGTGCAAGAGTTGGACCAGAGTTGTGCCAGAGTTGTGCCAGAGTTATGCCAGAGTTCTGGCATAGTTGTGCAAGAATTGTGCCAGAGTTATGCCAAAGTTGTGCCACAGTTGTGCAAGAGTTGGACCAGAGTTGTGCCAGAGTTGTGCCAGAGTTATGCCAGAGTTCTGGCATAGTTGTGCAAGAATTGTGCCAGAGTTATGCCAAAGTTGTGCCACAGTTGTGCAAGAGTTGGACCAGAGTTGTGCCAGAGTTGTGCCAGAGTTATGCCAGAGTTCTGGCATAGTTGTGCAAGAATTGTGCCAGAGTTATGCCAAAGTTGTGCCACAGTTGTGCAAGAGTTGGACCAGAGTTGTGCCAGAGTTGTGCCAGAGTTATGCCAGAGTTCTGGCATAGTTGTGCAAGAATTGTGCCAGAGTTATGCCAAAGTTGTGCCACAGTTGTGCAAGAGTTGGACCAGAGTTGTGCCAGAGTTGTGCCAGAGTTATGCCAGAGTTCTGGCATAGTTGTGCAAGAATTGTGCCAGAGTTATGCCAAAGTTGTGCCACAGTTGTGCAAGAGTTGGACCAGAGTTGTGCCAGAGTTGTGCCAGAGTTATGCCAGAGTTCTGGCATAGTTGTGCAAGAATTGTGCCAGAGTTATGCCAAAGTTGTGCCACAGTTGTGCAAGAGTTGGACCAGAGTTGTGCCAGAGTTGTGCCAGAGTTATGCCAGAGTTCTGGCATAGTTGTGCAAGAATTGTGCCAGAGTTATGCCAAAGTTGTGCCACAGTTGTGCAAGAGTTGGACCAGAGTTGTGCCAGAGTTGTGCCAGAGTTATGCCAGAGTTCTGGCATAGTTGTGCAAGAATTGTGCCAGAGTTATGCCAAAGTTGTGCCACAGTTGTGCAAGAGTTGGACCAGAGTTGTGCCAGAGTTGTGCCAGAGTTATGCCAGAGTTCTGGCATAGTTGTGCAAGAATTGTGCCAGAGTTATGCCAAAGTTGTGCCACAGTTGTGCAAGAGTTGGACCAGAGTTGTGCCAGAGTTGTGCCAGAGTTATGCCAGAGTTCTGGCATAGTTGTGCAAGAATTGTGCCAGAGTTATGCCAAAGTTGTGCCACAGTTGTGCAAGAGTTGGACCAGAGTTGTGCCAGAGTTGTGCCAGAGTTATGCCAGAGTTCTGGCATAGTTGTGCAAGAATTGTGCCAGAGTTATGCCAAAGTTGTGCCACAGTTGTGCAAGAGTTGGACCAGAGTTGTGCCAGAGTTGTGCCAGAGTTATGCCAGAGTTCTGGCATAGTTGTGCAAGAATTGTGCCAGAGTTATGCCAAAGTTGTGCCACAGTTGTGCAAGAGTTGGACCAGAGTTGTGCCAGAGTTGTGCCAGAGTTATGCCAGAGTTCTGGCATAGTTGTGCAAGAATTGTGCCAGAGTTATGCCAAAGTTGTGCCACAGTTGTGCAAGAGTTGGACCAGAGTTGTGCCAGAGTTGTGCCAGAGTTATGCCAGAGTTCTGGCATAGTTGTGCAAGAATTGTGCCAGAGTTATGCCAAAGTTGTGCCACAGTTGTGCAAGAGTTGGACCAGAGTTGTGCCAGAGTTGTGCCAGAGTTATGCCAGAGTTCTGGCATAGTTGTGCAAGAATTGTGCCAGAGTTATGCCAAAGTTGTGCCACAGTTGTGCAAGAGTTGGACCAGAGTTGTGCCAGAGTTGTGCCAGAGTTATGCCAGAGTTCTGGCATAGTTGTGCAAGAATTGTGCCAGAGTTATGCCAAAGTTGTGCCACAGTTGTGCAAGAGTTGGACCAGAGTTGTGCCAGAGTTGTGCCAGAGTTATGCCAGAGTTCTGGCATAGTTGTGCAAGAATTGTGCCAGAGTTATGCCAAAGTTGTGCCACAGTTGTGCAAGAGTTGGACCAGAGTTGTGCCAGAGTTGTGCCAGAGTTATGCCAGAGTTCTGGCATAGTTGTGCAAGAATTGTGCCAGAGTTATGCCAAAGTTGTGCCACAGTTGTGCAAGAGTTGGACCAGAGTTGTGCCAGAGTTGTGCCAGAGTTATGCCAGAGTTCTGGCATAGTTGTGCAAGAATTGTGCCAGAGTTATGCCAAAGTTGTGCCACAGTTGTGCAAGAGTTGGACCAGAGTTGTGCCAGAGTTGTGCCAGAGTTATGCCAGAGTTCTGGCATAGTTGTGCAAGAATTGTGCCAGAGTTATGCCAAAGTTGTGCCACAGTTGTGCAAGAGTTGGACCAGAGTTGTGCCAGAGTTGTGCCAGAGTTATGCCAGAGTTCTGGCATAGTTGTGCAAGAATTGTGCCAGAGTTATGCCAAAGTTGTGCCACAGTTGTGCAAGAGTTGGACCAGAGTTGTGCCAGAGTTGTGCCAGAGTTATGCCAGAGTTCTGGCATAGTTGTGCAAGAATTGTGCCAGAGTTATGCCAAAGTTGTGCCACAGTTGTGCAAGAGTTGGACCAGAGTTGTGCCAGAGTTGTGCCAGAGTTATGCCAGAGTTCTGGCATAGTTGTGCAAGAATTGTGCCAGAGTTATGCCAAAGTTGTGCCACAGTTGTGCAAGAGTTGGACCAGAGTTGTGCCAGAGTTGTGCCAGAGTTATGCCAGAGTTCTGGCATAGTTGTGCAAGAATTGTGCCAGAGTTATGCCAAAGTTGTGCCACAGTTGTGCAAGAGTTGGACCAGAGTTGTGCCAGAGTTGTGCCAGAGTTATGCCAGAGTTCTGGCATAGTTGTGCAAGAATTGTGCCAGAGTTATGCCAAAGTTGTGCCACAGTTGTGCAAGAGTTGGACCAGAGTTGTGCCAGAGTTGTGCCAGAGTTATGCCAGAGTTCTGGCATAGTTGTGCAAGAATTGTGCCAGAGTTATGCCAAAGTTGTGCCACAGTTGTGCAAGAGTTGGACCAGAGTTGTGCCAGAGTTGTGCCAGAGTTATGCCAGAGTTCTGGCATAGTTGTGCAAGAATTGTGCCAGAGTTATGCCAAAGTTGTGCCACAGTTGTGCAAGAGTTGGACCAGAGTTGTGCCAGAGTTGTGCCAGAGTTATGCCAGAGTTGTGCCAGAGTTGTGCCAGAGTTGTGCGAGAGTTGTTCCAGTGTTGTACAAGAGTTGTGCCAGAGTTGAGCCAGAGTTGTGCCAGCTTCGTGCCAGAGTTTTGCCAGAGTTGTGCGAGAGTTGTGCCAATGCTATGCCAGAGTTGTACCAGATATGTGCAAGAGTTGTGCCAGTGTTGTGCCAGAATTGTACCACGGTTGTGTCAAAGTTATGCCAGAGTTGTGCCAGAGTTGTGCTAGAGTTGTGCCAGAGTTTTGCCAAAGTTGTGCCAGAGTTATGCCAGAGTTCTGGCATAGTTGTGCAAGAATTGTGCCAGAGTTATGCCAAAGTTGTGCCACAGTTGTGCAAGAGTTTGACCAGAGTTGTGCCAGAGTTGTGCCAGAGTTGGACCGAGTTGTGCCAGAGTTGTGTCACAGTTGTGCTAGAGTTGTGCCAGAGTTGTGCCAGAATTGTGCCAGAGTTGAACCAGAGTTGTGCCAGAGCTGTGCCAGAGTTGTGCAAGCGTTGTGCCAGAGTTGGGACAGAGTTGTACCAGAGTTGTGCCAGGGATGTGCCAGAGTTGTGCGAGAGTTGTACCAGTGTTGTGCCAGAGTTGTGCCAAAGTTATACAAGGGTTGTGCTTAAGTTATGGCAGAGTTGTGCCAGAGATCTTTACAGAGTTGTGCCTTAGCTGTGCCAGAGTTGTGCAAGATTTGTGCCAGAGTTGTGCCAGAGTTGTGCCAACGTTGTGCCAGAGTTGTGCCGGAGATGTGCCAGAGTTGTGCAAGAGATGTGCAAGAGTTGTGCCAGAGTTGTGCCATCATTGTGCCAGAGTTGTGCCAGAGTTGTGCTAGAGTTGTGCCAGAGTTATACAAGGGTTGTACCAAAGTTATGCCAGAGTTGTGCCAGAGCTCTGACAGAGTTGTGCCAGAGCTGTGCCAGAGTTTTGCCAGATTTGTGCCAGAGTTGTGCCAGAGTTGTGCCAACGTTAAGCCAAAGTTGTGCCGGAGATATGCCGGAGTTGTGCAAGAGTTGTGCCAGAGTTGTGCCAGAGTTGTGCCAGAGTTGTGCCAGAATTGTGCCAGAGTTGTGCCACAGTTGTGCCAGAGTTGAGCCAGAGTTGTGCCAGCTTCGTGCCAGAGTTTTGCCAGAGTTGTGCGAGAGTTGTGCCAAAGTTATGCCAGAGTTGTAACAGATATGTGCAAGAGTTGTGCCAGTGTTGTGCTAGAATTGTACCACGGTTGTGTCAAAGTTATGCCACAGTTGTGCCAGAGTTGTGCCAGAGTTTTGCCAGACTTGTGCCAGAGTTATGCCAGAGTTCTGGCATAGTTGTGCAAGAATTGTGCCAGAGTTATGCCAAAGTTGTGCCACAGTTTTGCAAGAGTTTGACCAGAGTTGTGCCAGAGTTGTGCCAGAGTTGGACCGAGTTGTGCCAGAGTTGTGTCACAGTTGTGCTAGAGTTGTGCCAGAGTTGTGCCAGAGTTGTGCCAGAGTTGAACCAGAGTTGTACCAGAGTTGTGCCAGAGTTGTGCAAGCGTTGTGCCAGAGTTGTGCCAGAGTTGTACCAGAGTTGTGCCAGAGTTGTGCGAGAGTTGTACCAGAGTTGTGCCAGAGTTGTGCGAGAGTTGTACCAGAGTTGTGCCAGAGTTGTGCGAGAGTTGTACCAGAGTTGTGCCAGAGTTGTGCGAGAGTTGTACCAGAGTTGTGCCAGAGTTGTGCGAGAGTTGTACCAGAGTTGTGCCAGAGTTGTGCGAGAGTTGTACCAGAGTTGTGCCAGAGTTGTGCGAGAGTTGTACCAGAGTTGTGCCAGAGTTGTGCGAGAGTTGTACCAGAGTTGTGCCAGAGTTGTGCGAGAGTTGTACCAGAGTTGTGCCAGAGTTGTGCGAGAGTTGTACCAGAGTTGTGCCAGAGTTGTGCGAGAGTTGTACCAGAGTTGTGCCAGAGTTGTGCGAGAGTTGTACCAGAGTTGTGCCAGAGTTGTGCGAGAGTTGTACCAGAGTTGTGCCAGAGTTGTGCGAGAGTTGTACCAGAGTTGTGCCAGAGTTGTGCGAGAGTTGTACCAGAGTTGTGCCAGAGTTGTGCGAGAGTTGTACCAGAGTTGTGCCAGAGTTGTGCGAGAGTTGTACCAGAGTTGTGCCAGAGTTGTGCGAGAGTTGTACCAGAGTTGTGCCAGAGTTGTGCGAGAGTTGTACCAGAGTTGTGCCAGAGTTGTGCGAGAGTTGTACCAGAGTTGTGCCAGAGTTGTGCGAGAGTTGTACCAGAGTTGTGCCAGAGTTGTGCGAGAGTTGTACCAGAGTTGTGCCAGAGTTGTGCGAGAGTTGTACCAGAGTTGTGCCAGAGTTGTGCGAGAGTTGTACCAGAGTTGTGCCAGAGTTGTGCGAGAGTTGTACCAGAGTTGTGCCAGAGTTGTGCGAGAGTTGTACCAGAGTTGTGCCAGAGTTGTGCGAGAGTTGTACCAGAGTTGTGCCAGAGTTGTGCGAGAGTTGTACCAGAGTTGTGCCAGAGTTGTGCGAGAGTTGTACCAGAGTTGTGCCAGAGTTGTGCGAGAGTTGTACCAGAGTTGTGCCAGAGTTGTGCGAGAGTTGTACCAGAGTTGTGCCAGAGTTGTGCGAGAGTTGTACCAGAGTTGTGCCAGAGTTGTGCGAGAGTTGTACCAGAGTTGTGCCAGAGTTGTGCGAGAGTTGTACCAGAGTTGTGCCAGAGTTGTGCGAGAGTTGTACCAGAGTTGTGCCAGAGTTGTGCGAGAGTTGTACCAGAGTTGTGCCAGAGTTGTGCGAGAGTTGTACCAGAGTTGTGCCAGAGTTGTGCGAGAGTTGTACCAGAGTTGTGCCAGAGTTGTGCGAGAGTTGTACCAGAGTTGTGCCAGAGTTGTGCGAGAGTTGTACCAGAGTTGTGCCAGAGTTGTGCGAGAGTTGTACCAGAGTTGTGCCAGAGTTGTGCGAGAGTTGTACCAGAGTTGTGCCAGAGTTGTGCGAGAGTTGTACCAGAGTTGTGCCAGAGTTGTGCGAGAGTTGTACCAGAGTTGTGCCAGAGTTGTGCGAGAGTTGTACCAGAGTTGTGCCAGAGTTGTGCGAGAGTTGTACCAGAGTTGTGCCAGAGTTGTGCGAGAGTTGTACCAGAGTTGTGCCAGAGTTGTGCGAGAGTTGTACCAGAGTTGTGCCAGAGTTGTGCGAGAGTTGTACCAGAGTTGTGCCAGAGTTGTGCGAGAGTTGTACCAGAGTTGTGCCAGAGTTGTGCGAGAGTTGTACCAGAGTTGTGCCAGAGTTGTGCCGGAGATGTGCCAGAGTTGTGCAAGAGATGTGCCAGAGTTGTGCCAGAGTTGTGCCATCATTGTGCCAGAGTTGTGCGAGAGTTGTGCCAGAGTTGTGCTAGAGTTGTGCCAGAGTTATACAAGGGTTGTGCCAAAGATATGCAATAGTTGTGCCAGATCTCTGACAGAGTTGTGCCAGAGCTGTGCCAGAGTTGTGCCAGATTTGTGCCAGAGTTGTGCCAGGGTTGTGCCAACGTTAAGCCAAAGTTGTGCCGGAGATGTGCCGGAGTTGTGCAAGAGTTGTGCCAGAGTTGTGTCAGAGTTGTGCCAGAATTGTGCCAGAGTTGTGCCACAGTTGTGCCAGAGTTGTGCCAGAGTTGTGCCAGAGTTGTGCGAGAGTTGTTCCAGTGTTGTACAAGAGTTTTGCCAGAATTGAGGCAGAGTTGTGCCAGCTTCGTGCCAGAGTTTTGCCAGAGTTGTGCGAGAGTCGTGCCAAAGTTATGCCATAGTTGTACCAGATATGTGCAAGAGTTGTGCCAGTGTTGTGCTAGAATTGTACCACGGTTGTGTCAAAGTTATGCCAGAGTTGTGCCAGGGTTGTTCCAGAGTTGTGCCAGAGTTTTGCCAGAGTTGTGCCAGAGTTATGCCAGAGTTCTGGCATAGTTGTGCAAGAATTATGCCAGAGTTATTCCAAAGTTGTGCCACAGTTGTGCAAGAGTTTGACCAGATTTGTGCCAGAGTTGTGCCAGAGTTGGACCGAGTTGTGCCAGAGTTGTGTCACAGTTGTGCTAGAGTTGTGCCAGAGTTGTGCCAGAGTTGTGCCAGAGTTGAACCAGAGTTGTGCCAGAGTTGTACCAGATATGTGCAAGAGTTGTGCCAGTGTTGTGCCAGAATTGTACCACGGTTGTGTCAAAGTTATGCCAGAGTTGTGCCAGAGTTGTGCTAGAGTTGTGCCAGAGTTTTTCCAGAGTTGTGCCAGAGTTATGCCAGAGTTCTGGCATAGTTGTGCAAGAATTGTGCCAGAGTTATGCCAAAGTTGTGCCACAGTTGTGCAAGAGTTTGACCAGAGTTGTGCCAAAGTTGTGCCAGAGTTGGACCGAGTTGTGCCAGAGTTGTGTCACAGTTGTGCTAGAGTTGTGCCAGAGTTGTGCCAGAGTTGTGCCAGAGTTGAACCAGAGTTGTGCCAGAGTTGTGCCAGAGTTGTGCCAGGGATGTGGCAGAGTTGTGCGAGAGTTGTGCCAGTGTTGTGCCAGAGTTGTACCACAGTTGTGCCAGAGTTGTGCCAGAGTTATACAAGGGTTGTGCCAAAGCTATGCCAGAGTTGTGCCAGAGCTCTGCCAGAGTTGTGCCATAGTTGTGCCAGAGTTGTGCCAGAGTTATACAAGGGTTGTGCCAAAGCTATGCCAGAGTTGTGCCAGAGCTCTGCCAGAGTTGTGCCATAGTTGTGCCAGAGTTGTGCCAGAGTTATACAAGGGTTGTGCCAAAGCTATGCCAGAGTTGTGCCAGAGCTCTGCCAGAGTTGTGCCATAGTTGTGCCAGAGTTGTGCCAGAGTTATACAAGGGTTGTGCCAAAGCTATGCCAGAGTTGTGCCAGAGCTCTGCCAGAGTTGTGCCATAGTTGTGCCAGAGTTGTGCCAGAGTTATACAAGGGTTGTGCCAAAGCTATGCCAGAGTTGTGCCAGAGCTCTGCCAGAGTTGTGCCATAGTTGTGCCAGAGTTGTGCCAGAGTTATACAAGGGTTGTGCCAAAGCTATGCCAGAGTTGTGCCAGAGCTCTGCCAGAGTTGTGCCATAGTTGTGCCAGAGTTGTGCCAGAGTTATACAAGGGTTGTGCCAAAGCTATGCCAGAGTTGTGCCAGAGCTCTGCCAGAGTTGTGCCATAGTTGTGCCAGAGTTGTGCCAGAGTTGAACCAGAGTTGTGCCAGAGTTGTGCCAGAGTTGTGCAAGAGTTGTGCCAGAGTTGTGCCAGAATTGTACCACGGTTGTGCCAAAGTTGTGCCAGAGTTGTCCCAGAGTTGTGCCAGAGTTGTGACAGAGTTGTGCCAAATTGTGCCAGAGGTATGCCAGAGTTCTGGCGTAGTTGTGCAAGAATTGTGCCAGAGTTGTGCCAGAGTTGTGCCATAAACTGTGCCAGATTCCATATGTATGCCAGACTTGTGCTAGAGTTGTGCCAGTGTTGTGCCAGAGTTGTACCACAGTTGTGCCAGAATTGTGCCAGAGTTGTGCCAGAGTTGTGCCATAAACTGTGCCAGATTCCATATGTATGCCAGACTTGTGCTAGAGTTGTGCCAGTGTTGTGCCAGAGTTGTACCACAGTTGTGCCAGAATTGTGCCAGAGTTGTGCCAGAGTTGGGCCAGAGTTGTGCCAAAGTTGTGCCAGAGTTGGGCCAGAGTTGTGCCAGAGTTGGGACAGAGTTGTGCTAGAGTTTTACCAGAGTTGTGCCAAAGTTGTGCCATAGTTGTGCAAGAGTTGTGCCAGAGTTGTGCCAGTGTTGTGCGAGAAATGTGCCAGAGTTGTGCCAGAGTTGTGCCAGAGTTATGCAAGGGTTGTGCCAAAGTTATGCCAGAGTTGTGCCAGAGCTCTGACAGAGTTGTGCCAGAGCTGTACTCTAGTTGTGCCAGATTTGTGCCAGAGTTGTGCCAGAGTTGTGCCAACGTTAAGCCAGAGTTGTGCCAGAGTTGTGCCAGAGTTGTGCCAGAGTTGTGCCAGAGTTGTGCCAGAGTTGTTCCAGTGTTGTACAAGAGTTGTGCCAGAGTTGAGCCAGAGATGTGCCAGCTTCGTGCTAGAGTTTTGCCAGAGTTGTGCGAGAGTTGCTCCAAAGTTATGCCAGAGTTGTACCAGATATGTGCAAGAGTTGTGCTAGAGGTGTGCCAGAATTGTACCACGGTTGTGCCAAAGTTGTGCCAGAGTTGTGCCAGAGTTGTGCCAGAGTTGTGCCAGAGTTGTGCCAGAGTTGTGCCTGAGTTGTGCCAGAGTTGTTCCAGTGTTGTATAAGAGATGTGCCAGACTTCTGCCAGAGTTGTTCCAGCGTCGTGCCAGAGTTTTTCCAGAGTTGTGCGAGAGTTGTGCCAAAGTTATGCTAGAGTTGTGCCAGAGATGTGCAAGAGTTGTGCCAGAGTTGTGCCAGAATTGAAGCACGGTTGTGCCAAAGTTGTGCCAGAGTTGTGCTAGAGTTGTGCCACAGTTGTGCCAGAGTTGTGCCAGAGTTGTGCCAGAGTTATGCCAGAGTTATGGCATAGTTGTGCAATAATTGTGCTAGAGTTTTTCCAGAGTTGTGCCATAATCTGTGCCAGATTCCAGATGTATGCAAGACTTGTGCTAGAGTTGTGCCAGAGTTGTGCCAGAGTTGTACCATAGTTGTGCTAGAGTTGTGCCAGAGTTGTGCCAGAGTTGGGCCAGAGTTGTGGCAGAAGTGTGCCAGAGTTGGGCCAGAGTTGTGCCAGAGTTGGGCCAGAGTTGTGCCATAGTTGTGCCAGAGTTGTGCCA
>SZWC01003236.1:31237-42280 GCA_023375785.1 Penium margaritaceum
GAGTTGTGCAAGAGTTGTGCCAGAGTTGTGCCAGAGTTGTGCCAGAGTTGTTCCGGCGTTGTACAAGAGTTGTGCCAGAGTTGAGCCCGAGTTGTGCCAGCTTCGTTCCAGAGTTTTGCCAGAGTTGTGCGAGAGTTGTGCCAAAGTTATGCCAGAGTTGTACCAGATATGTGCAAGAGTTGTGCCAGAGTTGTGCCAGAATTGTACCACGGTTGTGTCAAAGTTATGCCAGAGTTGTGCCAGAGTTGTGCCAGAGTTGTACCAGAGTTTTGCCACAGTTGTGCCAGAGTTATGCCAGAGTTCTGGCATCGTTGTGCAAGAATTGTGCCAGAGTTATGCCAAAGTTGTGCCACAGTTGTGCAAGAGTTTGACCAGAGTTGTGCCAGAGTTGTGCCAGAGTTGGACCGAGTTGTGCCAGAGTTGTGTCACAGTTGTGCTAGAGTTATGCCAGAGTTGTGCCAGAGTTGTGCCAGAGTTGAACCAGAGTTGTGCCAGAGTTTTGCCAGAGTTGTGCAAGCGTTGTGCCAGAGTTGCGCCAGAGTTGTACCAGAGTTGTGCCAGGGATGTGCCAGAGTTGTGCGAGAGTTGAGCCAGTGTTGTGCCAGAGTTGTGCCAAAGTTATACAAGGGTTGTGCTTAAGTTATGCCAGAGTTGTGCCAGAGATCTTTACAGAGTTGTGCCTTAGCTGTGCGAGAGTTGTGCAAGATTTGTGCCAGAGTTGTGCCAGAGTTGTGCCAACGTTGTGCTAGAGTTGTGCCGGAGATGTGCCAGAGTTGTGCAAGAGATGTGCCAGAGTTGTGCCAGAGTTGTGCCATCATTGTGCCAGAGTTGTGCCAGAGATGTGCCATAGTTGTGCCAGAAACGTGCCACAGTTATCCCACAGTTGTGCCAGAGTTGTGCCAGAATTGTCCCATAGTTGTGCCAGAGTTGTGCCAAAGTTTTGCCACAGTTGTGCTAGAGTTGTGCCAGAGTCGTGGTAGAGTTTTGCCAGAAACGTGCCACAGTTGTGCCAGAGTTGTGCCAGAGTTGTGCCAGAGTTGTTCCAGAGATGTACCATAAACGTGCCACAGTTGTGCCAGAGTTGTGCCAGAGTTGTGCCAGAGTTATGCCAAAGTTGTGCCAGACTTGTGCCAGAGTTGTGCCAGAGTTGAGCCAGAGTTGTGCCAGAGTTGTGCCAGGGTTGTGCCAGCGTTGTGCCAGAGTTGTGCCAGAGTTGTGCCAGAGTTGTGCAAGAGTTGTGCCAGAGTTGTGTCAGAGTTGTGCCAGAATTGTGCCAGAGTTGTGCCACAGTTGTGCCAGAGTTGTGCGAGAGTTGTGCCAGAGTTGTGCGAGAGTTGTGCCAGAGTTGTGCGAGAGTTGTGCCAGAGTTGTGCGAGAGTTGTGCCAGAGTTGTGCGAGAGTTGTGCCAGAGTTGTGCGAGAGTTGTGCCAGAGTTGTGCGAGAGTTGTGCCAGAGTTGTGCGAGAGTTGTGCCAGAGTTGTGCGAGAGTTGTGCCAGAGTTGTGCGAGAGTTGTGCCAGAGTTGTGCGAGAGTTGTGCCAGAGTTGTGCGAGAGTTGTGCCAGAGTTGTGCGAGAGTTGTGCCAGAGTTGTGCGAGAGTTGTGCCAGAGTTGTGCGAGAGTTGTGCCAGAGTTGTGCGAGAGTTGTGCCAGAGTTGTGCGAGAGTTGTGCCAGAGTTGTGCGAGAGTTGTGCCAGAGTTGTGCGAGAGTTGTGCCAGAGTTGTGCGAGAGTTGTGCCAGAGTTGTGCGAGAGTTGTGCCAGAGTTGTGCGAGAGTTGTGCCAGAGTTGTGCGAGAGTTGTGCCAGAGTTGTGCGAGAGTTGTGCCAGAGTTGTGCGAGAGTTGTGCCAGAGTTGTGCGAGAGTTGTGCCAGAGTTGTGCGAGAGTTGTGCCAGAGTTGTGCGAGAGTTGTGCCAGAGTTGTGCGAGAGTTGTGCCAGAGTTGTGCGAGAGTTGTGCCAGAGTTGTGCGAGAGTTGTGCCAGAGTTGTGCGAGAGTTGTGCCAGAGTTGTGCGAGAGTTGTGCCAGAGTTGTGCGAGAGTTGTGCCAGAGTTGTGCGAGAGTTGTGCCAGAGTTGTGCGAGAGTTGTGCCAGAGTTGTGCGAGAGTTGTGCCAGAGTTGTGCGAGAGTTGTGCCAGAGTTGTGCGAGAGTTGTGCCAGAGTTGTGCGAGAGTTGTGCCAGAGTTGTGCGAGAGTTGTGCCAGAGTTGTGCGAGAGTTGTGCCAGAGTTGTGCGAGAGTTGTGCCAGAGTTGTGCGAGAGTTGTGCCAGAGTTGTGCGAGAGTTGTGCCAGAGTTGTGCGAGAGTTGTGCCAGAGTTGTGCGAGAGTTGTGCCAGAGTTGTGCGAGAGTTGTGCCAGAGTTGTGCGAGAGTTGTGCCAGAGTTGTGCGAGAGTTGTGCCAGAGTTGTGCGAGAGTTGTGCCAGAGTTGTGCGAGAGTTGTGCCAGAGTTGTGCGAGAGTTGTGCCAGAGTTGTGCGAGAGTTGTGCCAGAGTTGTGCGAGAGTTGTGCCAGAGTTGTGCGAGAGTTGTGCCAGAGTTGTGCGAGAGTTGTGCCAGAGTTGTGCGAGAGTTGTGCCAGAGTTGTGCGAGAGTTGTGCCAGAGTTGTGCGAGAGTTGTGCCAGAGTTGTGCGAGAGTTGTGCCAGAGTTGTGCGAGAGTTGTGCCAGAGTTGTGCGAGAGTTGTGCCAGAGTTGTGCGAGAGTTGTGCCAGAGTTGTGCGAGAGTTGTGCCAGAGTTGTGCGAGAGTTGTGCCAGAGTTGTGCGAGAGTTGTGCCAGAGTTGTGCGAGAGTTGTGCCAGAGTTGTGCGAGAGTTGTGCCAGAGTTGTGCGAGAGTTGTGCCAGAGTTGTGCGAGAGTTGTGCCAGAGTTGTGCGAGAGTTGTGCCAGAGTTGTGCGAGAGTTGTGCCAGAGTTGTGCGAGAGTTGTGCCAGAGTTGTGCGAGAGTTGTGCCAGAGTTGTGCGAGAGTTGTGCCAGAGTTGTGCGAGAGTTGTGCCAGAGTTGTGCGAGAGTTGTGCCAGAGTTGTGCGAGAGTTGTGCCAGAGTTGTGCGAGAGTTGTGCCAGAGTTGTGCGAGAGTTGTGCCAGAGTTGTGCCAGAGTTGTGCCAACGTTAAGCCAGAGTTGTGCCGGAGATGTGCCGGAGTTGTGCAAGAGTTGTGCCAGAGTTGTGCCAGAGTTGTGCCAGAATTGTGCCAGAGTTGTGCCACAGTTGTGCCAGAGTTGTGCCACAGTTGTGCCAGAGTTGTGCGAGAGTTGTTCCAGTGTTGTACAAGAGTTGTGCCAGAGTTGATCCAGAGTTGTGCCAGCTTCGTGCCAGAGGTTTGCCAGAGTTGTGCGAGAGTTGTGCCAAAGTTATGCCAGAGTTGTACCAGATATGTGCAAGAGTTGTGCCAGTGTTGTGCCAGAATTGTACCACGGTTGTGTCAACGTTATGCCAGAGTTGTGCCGGAGTTGTGCTATTGTGTGCTAGAGTTTTGCCAGAGTTGTGCCAGAGTTATGCCAGAGTTCTGGCATAGTTGTGCAAGAATTGTGCCAGAGTTATGCCAAAGTTGTGCCACAGTTGTGCAAGAGTTTAACCAGAGTTGTGCCAGAGTTGTACCAGAGTTGGACGGAGTTGTGCCAGAGTTGTGTCACAGTTGTGCTAGAGGTGTGCCAGAGTTGTGCCAGAGTTGTGCCAGAGTTAAACCAGAGGGTATGCCAGAGTTGTGCCTGAGTTGTGCAAACGTTGTGCCAGAGTTGTGCCAGAGTTGTACCAGAGTTGTGCCAGGGATGTGCCAGAGTTGTGCGAGAGTTGTGCCAGAGTTGTGCTAGAGTTGTGCCAGAGTTATACAAGGGTTGTGCCAAAGTTATGCCAGAGTTGTGCCAGAGCTCTGACAGAGTTGTGCCTTAGCTGTGCCAGAGTTGTGCCAGATTTGTGCCAGAGATGTGCCAGAGTTGTGCCAGAGCTGTGCCAGAGTTGTGCCAGAGTTGTGCCAGAGGTGTGCCAGAGTTGTGCCAGATTTGTGCCAGAGATGTGCCAGAGTTGTGCCAGAGCTGTGCCAGAGTTGTGCCAGAGTTGTGCCAGAGGTGTGCCAGAGTTGTGCCAGATTTGTGCCAGAGATGTGCCAGAGTTGTGCCAGAGCTGTGCCAGAGTTGTGCCAGAGTTGTGCCAGAGGTGTGCCAGAGTTGTGCCAGATTTGTGCCAGAGATGTGCCAGAGTTGTGCCAGAGCTGTGCCAGAGTTGTGCCAGAGTTGTGCCAGAGGTGTGCCAGAGTTGTGCCAGATTTGTGCCAGAGATGTGCCAGAGTTGTGCCAGAGCTGTGCCAGAGTTGTGCCAGAGTTGTGCCAGAGGTGTGCCAGAGTTGTGCCAGATTTGTGCCAGAGATGTGCCAGAGTTGTGCCAGAGCTGTGCCAGAGTTGTGCCAGAGTTGTGCCAGAGGTGTGCCAGAGTTGTGCCAGATTTGTGCCAGAGATGTGCCAGAGTTGTGCCAGAGCTGTGCCAGAGTTGTGCCAGAGTTGTGCCAGAGGTGTGCCAGAGTTGTGCCAGATTTGTGCCAGAGATGTGCCAGAGTTGTGCCAGAGCTGTGCCAGAGTTGTGCCAGAGTTGTGCCAGAGGTGTGCCAGAGTTGTGCCAGATTTGTGCCAGAGATGTGCCAGAGTTGTGCCAGAGCTGTGCCAGAGTTGTGCCAGAGTTGTGCCAGAGGTGTGCCAGAGTTGTGCCAGATTTGTGCCAGAGATGTGCCAGAGTTGTGCCAGAGCTGTGCCAGAGTTGTGCCAGAGTTGTGCCAGAGGTGTGCCAGAGTTGTGCCAGATTTGTGCCAGAGATGTGCCAGAGTTGTGCCAGAGCTGTGCCAGAGTTGTGCCAGAGTTGTGCCAGAGGTGTGCCAGAGTTGTGCCAGATTTGTGCCAGAGATGTGCCAGAGTTGTGCCAGAGCTGTGCCAGAGTTGTGCCAGAGTTGTGCCAGAGGTGTGCCAGAGTTGTGCCAGATTTGTGCCAGAGATGTGCCAGAGTTGTGCCAGAGCTGTGCCAGAGTTGTGCCAGAGTTGTGCCAGAGGTGTGCCAGAGTTGTGCCAGATTTGTGCCAGAGATGTGCCAGAGTTGTGCCAGAGCTGTGCCAGAGTTGTGCCAGAGTTGTGCCAGAGGTGTGCCAGAGTTGTGCCAGATTTGTGCCAGAGATGTGCCAGAGTTGTGCCAGAGCTGTGCCAGAGTTGTGCCAGAGTTGTGCCAGAGGTGTGCCAGAGTTGTGCCAGATTTGTGCCAGAGATGTGCCAGAGTTGTGCCAGAGCTGTGCCAGAGTTGTGCCAGAGTTGTGCCAGAGGTGTGCCAGAGTTGTGCCAGATTTGTGCCAGAGATGTGCCAGAGTTGTGCCAGAGCTGTGCCAGAGTTGTGCCAGAGTTGTGCCAGAGGTGTGCCAGAGTTGTGCCAGATTTGTGCCAGAGATGTGCCAGAGTTGTGCCAGAGCTGTGCCAGAGTTGTGCCAGAGTTGTGCCAGAGGTGTGCCAGAGTTGTGCCAGATTTGTGCCAGAGATGTGCCAGAGTTGTGCCAGAGCTGTGCCAGAGTTGTGCCAGAGTTGTGCCAGAGGTGTGCCAGAGTTGTGCCAGATTTGTGCCAGAGATGTGCCAGAGTTGTGCCAGAGCTGTGCCAGAGTTGTGCCAGAGTTGTGCCAGAGGTGTGCCAGAGTTGTGCCAGATTTGTGCCAGAGATGTGCCAGAGTTGTGCCAGAGCTGTGCCAGAGTTGTGCCAGAGTTGTGCCAGAGGTGTGCCAGAGTTGTGCCAGATTTGTGCCAGAGATGTGCCAGAGTTGTGCCAGAGCTGTGCCAGAGTTGTGCCAGAGTTGTGCCAGAGGTGTGCCAGAGTTGTGCCAGATTTGTGCCAGAGATGTGCCAGAGTTGTGCCAGAGCTGTGCCAGAGTTGTGCCAGAGTTGTGCCAGAGGTGTGCCAGAGTTGTGCCAGATTTGTGCCAGAGATGTGCCAGAGTTGTGCCAGAGCTGTGCCAGAGTTGTGCCAGAGTTGTGCCAGAGGTGTGCCAGAGTTGTGCCAGATTTGTGCCAGAGATGTGCCAGAGTTGTGCCAGAGCTGTGCCAGAGTTGTGCCAGAGTTGTGCCAGAGGTGTGCCAGAGTTGTGCCAGATTTGTGCCAGAGATGTGCCAGAGTTGTGCCAGAGCTGTGCCAGAGTTGTGCCAGAGTTGTGCCAGAGGTGTGCCAGAGTTGTGCCAGATTTGTGCCAGAGATGTGCCAGAGTTGTGCCAGAGCTGTGCCAGAGTTGTGCCAGAGTTGTGCCAGAGGTGTGCCAGAGTTGTGCCAGATTTGTGCCAGAGATGTGCCAGAGTTGTGCCAGAGCTGTGCCAGAGTTGTGCCAGAGTTGTGCCAGAGGTGTGCCAGAGTTGTGCCAGATTTGTGCCAGAGATGTGCCAGAGTTGTGCCAGAGCTGTGCCAGAGTTGTGCCAGAGTTGTGCCAGAGGTGTGCCAGAGTTGTGCCAGATTTGTGCCAGAGATGTGCCAGAGTTGTGCCAGAGCTGTGCCAGAGTTGTGCCAGAGTTGTGCCAGAGGTGTGCCAGAGTTGTGCCAGATTTGTGCCAGAGATGTGCCAGAGTTGTGCCAGAGCTGTGCCAGAGTTGTGCCAGAGTTGTGCCAGAGGTGTGCCAGAGTTGTGCCAGATTTGTGCCAGAGATGTGCCAGAGTTGTGCCAGAGCTGTGCCAGAGTTGTGCCAGAGTTGTGCCAGAGGTGTGCCAGAGTTGTGCCAGATTTGTGCCAGAGATGTGCCAGAGTTGTGCCAGAGCTGTGCCAGAGTTGTGCCAGAGTTGTGCCAGAGGTGTGCCAGAGTTGTGCCAGATTTGTGCCAGAGATGTGCCAGAGTTGTGCCAGAGCTGTGCCAGAGTTGTGCCAGAGTTGTGCCAGAGGTGTGCCAGAGTTGTGCCAGATTTGTGCCAGAGATGTGCCAGAGTTGTGCCAGAGCTGTGCCAGAGTTGTGCCAGAGTTGTGCCAGAGGTGTGCCAGAGTTGTGCCAGATTTGTGCCAGAGATGTGCCAGAGTTGTGCCAGAGCTGTGCCAGAGTTGTGCCAGAGTTGTGCCAGAGGTGTGCCAGAGTTGTGCCAGATTTGTGCCAGAGATGTGCCAGAGTTGTGCCAGAGCTGTGCCAGAGTTGTGCCAGAGTTGTGCCAGAGGTGTGCCAGAGTTGTGCCAGATTTGTGCCAGAGATGTGCCAGAGTTGTGCCAGAGCTGTGCCAGAGTTGTGCCAGAGTTGTGCCAGAGGTGTGCCAGAGTTGTGCCAGATTTGTGCCAGAGATGTGCCAGAGTTGTGCCAGAGCTGTGCCAGAGTTGTGCCAGAGTTGTGCCAGAGGTGTGCCAGAGTTGTGCCAGATTTGTGCCAGAGATGTGCCAGAGTTGTGCCAGAGCTGTGCCAGAGTTGTGCCAGAGTTGTGCCAGAGGTGTGCCAGAGTTGTGCCAGATTTGTGCCAGAGATGTGCCAGAGTTGTGCCAGAGCTGTGCCAGAGTTGTGCCAGAGTTGTGCCAGAGGTGTGCCAGAGTTGTGCCAGATTTGTGCCAGAGATGTGCCAGAGTTGTGCCAGAGCTGTGCCAGAGTTGTGCCAGAGTTGTGCCAGAGGTGTGCCAGAGTTGTGCCAGATTTGTGCCAGAGATGTGCCAGAGTTGTGCCAGAGTTGTGCCAGAATTGTACCACGGTTGTGCCAAAGTTGTGCCAGAGTTGTCCCAGAGTTGTGCCAGAGTTGTGACAGAGTTGTGCTAAATTGTGCCAGAGTTGTCCCAGAGTTGTGCCAGAGTTGTGACAGAGTTGTGCCAAATTGTGCCAGAGGTATGCCAGAGTTCTGGCGTAGTTGTGCAAGAATTGTGCCAGAGTTGTGCCAGAGTTGTGCCATAAACTGTGCCCGATTCCATATGTATGCCAGACTTGTGCTAGAGTTGTGCCAGTTTTGTGCCAGAGTTGTACCACAGTTGTGCCAGAATTGTGCCAGAGTTGTGCCAGAGTTGGGCCAGAGTTGTGCCAAAGTTGTGCCAGAGTTGGGCCAGAGTTGTGCCAGAGTTGGGCCAGAGTTGTGCTAGAGCTGTGCCAGAATTGTACCACGGTTGTGCCAAAGTTGTGCCAGAGTTGGGCCAGAGTTGTGCTAGAGCTGTGCCAGAATTGTACCACGGTTGTGCCAAAGTTGTGCCAGAGTTGGGCCAGAGTTGTGCTAGAGCTGTGCCAGAATTGTACCACGGTTGTGCCAAAGTTGTGCCAGAGTTGGGCCAGAGTTGTGCTAGAGCTGTGCCAGAATTGTACCACGGTTGTGCCAAAGTTGTGCCAGAGTTGGGCCAGAGTTGTGCTAGAGCTGTGCCAGAATTGTACCACGGTTGTGCCAAAGTTGTGCCAGAGTTGGGCCAGAGTTGTGCTAGAGCTGTGCCAGAATTGTACCACGGTTGTGCCAAAGTTGTGCCAGAGTTGGGCCAGAGTTGTGCTAGAGCTGTGCCAGAATTGTACCACGGTTGTGCCAAAGTTGTGCCAGAGTTGGGCCAGAGTTGTGCTAGAGCTGTGCCAGAATTGTACCACGGTTGTGCCAAAGTTGTGCCAGAGTTGGGCCAGAGTTGTGCTAGAGCTGTGCCAGAATTGTACCACGGTTGTGCCAAAGTTGTGCCAGAGTTGGGCCAGAGTTGTGCTAGAGCTGTGCCAGAATTGTACCACGGTTGTGCCAAAGTTGTGCCAGAGTTGGGCCAGAGTTGTGCTAGAGCTGTGCCAGAATTGTACCACGGTTGTGCCAAAGTTGTGCCAGAGTTGGGCCAGAGTTGTGCTAGAGCTGTGCCAGAATTGTACCACGGTTGTGCCAAAGTTGTGCCAGAGTTGGGCCAGAGTTGTGCTAGAGCTGTGCCAGAATTGTACCACGGTTGTGCCAAAGTTGTGCCAGAGTTGGGCCAGAGTTGTGCTAGAGCTGTGCCAGAATTGTACCACGGTTGTGCCAAAGTTGTGCCAGAGTTGGGCCAGAGTTGTGCTAGAGCTGTGCCAGAATTGTACCACGGTTGTGCCAAAGTTGTGCCAGAGTTGGGCCAGAGTTGTGCTAGAGCTGTGCCAGAATTGTACCACGGTTGTGCCAAAGTTGTGCCAGAGTTGGGCCAGAGTTGTGCTAGAGCTGTGCCAGAATTGTACCACGGTTGTGCCAAAGTTGTGCCAGAGTTGGGCCAGAGTTGTGCTAGAGCTGTGCCAGAATTGTACCACGGTTGTGCCAAAGTTGTGCCAGAGTTGGGCCAGAGTTGTGCTAGAGCTGTGCCAGAATTGTACCACGGTTGTGCCAAAGTTGTGCCAGAGTTGTGCCAGAGTTGTGCCAATGTTAAGCCAGAGTTGTGTTGGAGATGTGCCAGAGTTGTGCAAGAGTTGTGCCGGAGTTGTGCCAGAGTTGTGCCAGAATTGTGCCAGAGTTGTGCCAGAGTTGTGCCAGAGTTGTGCCAGAGTTGTGCCAGAGTTGTTCCAGAGTTGTGGCAGAGTTGTTCCAGTGTTGTACAAGAGTTGTGCCAGAGTTGAGCCAGAGATGTGCCAGCTTCGTGCTAGAGTTTTTCCAGAGTTGTGCGAGAGTTGTGCCAAAGTTATGCCAGAGTTGTACCAGATATGTGCAAGAGTTGTGCTAGAGGTGTGCCACAATTGTACCACGGTTGTGCCAAAGTTGTGCCAGAGTTGTGCCAGAGTTGTGCCAGAGTTGTGCCAGAGTTGTGCCAGAGTTGTGCCAGAGTTGTTCCAGTGTTGTATAAGAGATGTGCCAGACTTCTGCCAGAGTTGTGCCAGAGTTGTGCCAGAGTTGTGCCAGAGTTGTGCCAGAGTTGTTCCAGTGTTGTATAAGAGATGTGCCAGACTTCTGCCAGAGTTGTTCCAGCGTCGTGCCAGAGTTTTTCCAGAGTTGTGCGAGAGTTGTGCCAAAGTTATGCCAGAGTTGTGCCAGAGATGTGCAGTAGTTGTGCCAGTGTTGTGGCAGAATTGAAGCACGGTTGTGCCAAAGTTGTGCCAGAGTTGTGCCAGAGTTGTGCCACAGTTGTGCCAGAGTTGTGCCAGAGTTGTGCCAGAGTTATGCCAGAGTTCTGGCATAGTTGTGCAAGAATTGTGCTAGAATTGTGCCAGAGTTGTGCCATAATCTGTGCCAGATGCCAGATGTATGCAAGACTTGTGCTAGAGTTGTGCCTGAGTTGTGCCAGAGTTGTACCATAGTTGTGCCAGAGTTGTGCCAGAGTTGTGCCAGAGTTGGGCCAGAGTTGTGGCAAAAGTGTGCCAGAGTTGGGCCAGAGTTGTGCCAGAGTTGGGCCAGAGTTGTGCCATAGTTGTGCCAGAGTTGTGCCAGAGTTGTGCCAGAGTTGTGCGAGAGTTGTGCCACAGTTGTGCCAGAGCTGTGCCAGAGTTGTGCCAGAGTTATGCCAGAGTTGTGACAGAGCTGTGCCAGAGTTGTGCCAGATTTGTGCCAGAGTTGTGCCAGAGTTGGGCTAACGTTAAGCCAGAGTTGTGCCGGAGATCGGCCAGAGTTTTGCCAGAGTTGTGCCAGAGTTGTGCTAGAATTGTGCCAGAGTTGTGCCAGAGTTGTGCCAGAGTTGTGCCAGAGTTGTGCCAGAGTTATTCCGGTGTTGTACAAGAGTTGTGCCAGAGTTGAGCCTGAGTTGTGCCAGCTTCGTGCCAGAGTTTTTCCAGAGTTGTGCGAGAGTTGTGCCAAAGTTATGCCAGTGTTGTACCAGATGTGTGCAAGAGTTGTGCCAGAGTTCTGCCAGAATTGTACCACGGTTGTGTCAAAGTTATGCCAGAGTTGTGCCAGAGTTGTGCCAGAGTTGTGACACAGTTTTGCCAGAGTTGTGCCAGAGGTATGCCAGAGTTCTGGCATAGTTGTGCAAGAATTGTGCCAGAGTTATGCCAAAGGTGTGCCACAGTTGTGCAAGAGTTTGACCAGAGTTGTGCCAGAGTTGTGCCAGAGTTGGACCGAGTTGTGCCAGAGTTTTGTCACAGTTGTGCTAGAGTTGTGCCAGAGTTGTGCCAGAGTTGTGCCAGAGTTGAACCAGAGTTGTGCCAGAGTTGTGCCAGAGTTGTGCCAGAGTTGTGCCAGAGTTATGC
>SZWC01003236.1:73008-130772 GCA_023375785.1 Penium margaritaceum
GGAACAAAAGGGGAACACGATGGGAAGAACCATTCTGGTTAACCACAAGGGAATGAATGTCCCAAAAAAACTACAGCAGAACAAAACAAGAGGGGCATAACAACAGCTTCTTTCCACTAGCTGGACGCGGGTGACAAATGTCACGTTATTAGGGATGAATTGACACACGAGACTCAACGGTCAAAATGCTCAAAGAGCCGTTAGGTCAAGGTGGTTCGGTCTCGGACCTGAACCGTTATTAAGAAACTGAACATAACTCTTGTCAGAGTCTGTGCTTTCCAAGAGGGTATTATCCAGGCATTTCCAGGCATTGCCATGCATTACCCAGGCATTGCAATGCATTGCCCAAGCAGTGCAAGGAATTTCCCACGCATTGTCAGGCATTGTCAGGCATTGCTCGGGGATTGCCAGGCATTGCCAGGCATTGTCCAGGCATTGCCAGATATTGTCCAAGAATTGCCAGGCATTGCCTAGGAATTTCCAGGCATTCTCAAGCATTGTCCAGGCATTTCCAGGCATTGCCAGGCATTGTACAGGCATTTCCAGGCATTGCCAGGCATTGCCCAGGGATTGCCAGGCAATGCCCGGGCAGAGCCAGGTATTGCTAAGCATTTCCAGGCATTACCCACGCATTACCAGGCATTGCCTAGGCACTACCACGCATTGCAAGACATTTCCTCGGCATTGCCAAGCATTTCCAGGCATTGCCAGGCATTGCCTAGGCATTGTCCATGCATTGCCAGGCATTGCCTAGGCATTGTGAAGCATTACCCCGGCATTACTAGGCATTGCCTAGGTATTCCAAGGCATTACAAAGCATTACCCAGGCATTATCCAGTAGTTTCCCAGGCATTGCAAGGTGTTGCTAGGCATTGCCAGGGATTTCTCAAGGATTGCCGGGCATTGCCGGGTATTTCCTAGGCATTGCACAGGCATTGCCACGCATTACCTAGCATTGCTCACGCATTGCCAGGCATTGCCCACGCATTGCCATTAAGGCTGCACACCGAATCCTAGGATTCGTAGATAAGATTCGTGAACTCGGATCCAGATTCGGATTCGGAGATCCAAATGTTTCATTAGGATTCGATTCGGGACTCAGAGTTCCGTTTCCCTCTAGTTTCAATGTGGAAAACAAGGATTTATGTGGCAGATAAGAGGATTTTTACCTGTCATCACCTATAGGATCCACAAACAATCTGTGAATCTTATGGATTCGCAAATCCAGGTTTGGATTTGTTAATTAAAGCCAGACCTGGATTCGGATTCGTGAATCCGGATCCAATCTTAGATCCGGGAATCTTACCCGATGTACACCCTTGCCATGCATTACCAGGCATTGCCTAGGCATTGCAAGGCATTGCTTGGGCATTGCCAGGCATTGCCAAGGCATTGCGAGACATTACCAAACCTTGCCAAGCATTGCCCAGGCATTTCAAGGCATTATCCAGGCATTGCCAAGCATTGCTAGGAATTACCCAGGCATAGCAAAGAATTGCCAAGCATTGCCGGGCATTACCCAATTGTTGCCACGAATTGTCCAGACATTGTATGGCATTGCCGAGCAATGCCCAGGCATTATCAGGCATTGCACAGGCGTTGCTAGGCATTGCCCGGGCATTCCCAAGCATAACAAGGCATTGCCAAGCATTGCCGAGGCATTGCAAGGCATTTTCAGGCATTGCCAAGGGATTGCCACGCATTGGCAGGCATTACCATGCATTGCCAAGCATTCCCAAGCATTGCCAGAAATTGCTGGGCATTGCCACACATTGTCCACACATTGCCAGGAATTGTCCTCACATTGCTCAGCATTGCAAGGCATGTCCAGGCATTACTAGGCATTGCCCAAGCATTGCCAGGGATTACCTAGGCATTGCCACGCATTGCAAGGCATTGCCAGGCTTTGCCCATGCATTGACAGGCATTGCCAGGCATTGATTAGGCATTGCCAAGAATTCCCCAAGCATTCCTAGGCAATGCATGGGCATATCAAGGAATTGCCAGGCATTGCCCAGGCCTTGCCCGCGCATTGACACACATTGCCAGGCATTGCTAGGAATTGCCAAGCATTGCCCAAGCATTGCCATGCATTTCCCAGGCATTACCAGGCATTAGCAAGGAATTGCGAGGCATTACCATGCATTACCATGCATTGCCAGGCATTCCCTAGGTGTTACCAGGCATTGCCAGGCATTGTTAGGCATTGTCCAAGAATTTTCAGGCATTGGGAGCATTGCCAGGCATTGCCTAGACATTTCCAAGCATTTCCTAGGAATTGCCAGGAATTGCCTAGGCATTACCCAGGCATTGCTAGGCATTGCCACGTATTTCTAGGCATTGCCCAAGCATTGCCAGGCATTGCACAGGCATTGCCACGCATTGCCACGCATTACTAGGCATTGTGAGGTTTTGTTTAGGCATTGCGAGGCATTGCCTAGGAAAGGCCTCGCATTGCCAGGCATTGCCATGCATTGCCAAGCATTGCCCACGCGTTGCCAGGCATTGCAAGGCATTGCCTCAGCATTAGTAGGCATTGCGCAGGCATTGCTAAAAGTGATCCAGGCATTTCTACGCATTGCCCAGGAATTGCCAGACATTGTGAGGCATTCTAGGCATTGCCAAGCATCCTCCATGCATTTCTATGCATTGCAAGGCATTGCCTACGCATTTCTATGCATTGTGAAGCATTGCCAGGCATTGCCTAGGCATTGCTTAGGCATTGCCAGGCATCACCAATAATTGCCCGACATTGCCAAGGCATTTTCAGGCATTGTCAAGGCATTCCACAAGCATTGCCTACGCATTGCCAGACATTGCCTATTCATTGCCAAGCATTGCCAGGCATTGCTGGGCATTGCCGAGCATTGCCACGCATTGCCTAGGCATTGCCAGGCATGGCCTAGGTATTGCCCAGGCATTGTCAGGAATTGCCGGGAATTGCCTATGCATTACCGCGCATTGCCAGGAATTGTCTAGGCATTATCCAGGCATTGCCCATGCATTGCCTAGGCATTGCCTAACAACTGCCCTCGCATTGCCCAGGCATTGCCCAGGCATTGCAAGGCATTACGAGGCATTACCTATGCATTGCTCAGGCATTGCCAGGAATTGTTGTGACATTGCCAGGCATTAGCAAGGCATTGCGTACGCATTGTTCGGCATCGCCAGGCATTGCCTAAGCATTGCCCAGGCATTGCCAGGCATTGCCTAGGCATTACCAAGAATTACCAGCCATTGCTAGGCATTGTCCAGGCATTTCTAGGCATTGCATAGGCATTCCCAAGCATTGCCAGGAATTGCCCAAGCATTACGAGGCATTACCTTGGCTGTTCAAGGCATTGCAAGGCATTTTCCAGGCATTGCCTAGGCATTTCCAGGCATTTCCAGGCATTGCCAGGCATTACCCAGGCATTGCCAGGCATTGCCTAGGCATTGCCAGGCATTGCCAGGCATTACCATGCATTGCTAGGCATTGCGACGGCATTTCCATGCATTGCCAAGCATTACCTAAGCATTGCTAGGAATTGCCAAGCATTGCCCAAGCATTGGCAGAAATTACCCAGGCCTAGGCAGGCATTGGCAGGCATTGTATATGCATTGCCATGCATTGCCCAGGCATTGCTCAAGCATTTCCAGGCATTGCCCATGAATTTCCACGCATTGCCTAGGAATTTTCCTGGCATTGCTAAGCATTGCCTAGGCATTGTCAGGCATTGGTAGGCATTGTTAGGCACTGAAAGTCATTGGCAGACATTTCCAAAGCATTACCTAGGCATTTCCCAGGCATTGTCAGGCATTTCCAGGCATTTCCTAAGGATTGCCACGCATTGCTAGGCACTACCTAGGCATTACAAAGGCATCCCCAGGAATTGTCTAGGCATTGCCAGGCGTTGCCAGAAATTGCTTGACATTTTCCAGACATTGCCATGCATTGCCCACACATTGGCAGCCATTGCCAGACATTACCAAGGCATTGCCATGCATTGCTGGGCATTGTACAGGCATTTCCAGGCATTGCCCAGGCATTGCTTGGCATTGCGAGGCATTGCCTATGGATTACCCAGTCATTGCTAGGCATTGCCGAGGCATTACCAGGCATTGCTCAGGCATTGCAAAGCAAAGCAAGGAATTCCATGGGCATTGCAAGGAGTTACCCATGCATTACAGGCATTGCCAGGCATTGCTTGGCCTGGCCCAATTGTCTTGTGTTTGCTCAAGTGGTCTTGGCTTTGCTCGAGTTGTCTTGGTCTTGCTCCAGTTGTCGTGGCCTTGCTCCTATTGTCTTGGACTAACTCCATTTATCTTAGGCATGCTCCATTTGTCTTTGCTTTGCTCTGGTTATCTTGGGCTTGCTCCAGTTGTCTTGAGCTTGCTCCAGTTGTTTTGGCCTTGCACCAGTTGTCTTTGGCTTATTCTAGTTGTCTTGGGCTTGCTCCACTTTTCTTGGCCTTCCTCCAGTTGTCTTAGCCTTGCTCCAGTTGTCTTGTCCTTGCTCCAGTTCTCTTGGCCTTGCTCAACTTGTCTTGGCCTTGATCCAGTTATCTTGAACTTGCTCCAGTTGTCTCTGTCTTGCTCAAGTTGTATTGGGCTTGCATCATTTGGCTTGGCCTTGCTCCAGTTGTCTTCAGCTTGCTACAGTTGTCTTAGGGTTGGTTTAGCTTTCTTGGCCTTGCTCCAGTTGTCTTGGCCTTGCTCCAGTTGTCTTGGCCTTGCTCCAGTTGTCTTGGCCTTGCTCTAGTTGTCTTGGGCTTGCTCCAGTTGTCTTAGGGTTGGTTTAGCTTTCTTGGCCTTGCTCCAGTTGTCTTGGCCTTGCTCCAGTTGTCTTGGCCTTGCTCCAGTTGTCTTGGCCTTGCTCTAGTTGTCTTGGGCTTGCTCCAGTTGTCTTGCGCTTGCTCTAGATGTCTTGGGCTTGCTCCGTTTGACTTGGTCTTGCTCCAGCTGTCTTGGGCTTGCTCCACTTGTCTAGGGCTTGCTCGGGTTGTCTTGGCCTTTCTCTAGTTTTCATAGCCTTGCTCCAATTCACTTGTGCTTGATCCAGTTTTCTTGGGCTTGCTCCATTTGTCTTAGCCTTGCTCCAGTTATCTTGGGCTTGCTCCAGTTGTCTTGGGTTTTCTCCAGTTGTCTTGGTCTTGCTCTAGTTGTCTTGGGCTTGCTGCAGTTGTCTTGGGCTTGCTCCAGTTGTCTAGGCCCTTCTCCAGTTGTCTTGGCATTGCTCTAGTTGTCTTGGCCTGGCTCCAGTTGTCTTGGCCTTGATCCAGTTGTCTTGGCATTGATCCAGTTGTCTTTGGCTTGCTCGAGTTATCTTGGGCTTGCTCCAGTTGTCTTGACCTTGCTCCAGTTGTCCTGGGCTTGCTGCAGTTATCTTGGGCTTGCTCCAGTTGTCTTGGCCCTTCTCCAGTTGTCTTGGCCTTGTTCCAGTTGTCTTGCCCTGGCTCCAGTTGTCTTGGCCTTGCTCCAGTTGTCTTGGCCTTGATCTTGTTGTCTTTAGGTTGATCCAGTTTACTTTCGCTTGCTCTAGTTGTCCTGGCCTTGCTCTAGTTGTCTTTGCCTTGCTTCAGTTGTCTTGGACTTGCTCAAGTTGTCTTGGGCTTGCTCCAGTTGTTTTCGCCTTGCTCCATTTCTATTGGCCTTGCTCACGTTGTCTTGGCCTTGCTCTAGTTGTCTTGGGATTTCTCCAGTTGTCTTGGGCTTGCTCCAGTTGTCTTGGCCTTGCTCTAGTTTTCTTGCGCTTGCTCCAGTTGTATTGGCCTTGCTCCTGTTGTCTTGGGCTTGCTCCAGTTGTCTTGACCTTGCTCCAGTTGTCCTGGGCTTGCTCCCATTGTCTTGGGCTTGCTCCAGCTGTCTTGGCCGTGCTCCTGTTGTCTTTGCCTGCTCCAGTTGTCTTGATCTTGCTCCAGCTGTCTTGGGCTTGCTCCAGTTGTCTTGGGCTTGCCCCAGATGTCTTGTACCATTTGGAACTCCTATTACGAGCTGTCACCGTTGAGCACACATAGTGAAATTCTTTGGTCATGGTTAATGACATATGCCTACTTTGGTTGGTCATTGTGCATGGTAGCCACCCTTTGCCACTACTAAATGAATGTTCTTATACTTGCTAGTGGATACTAGTATTCCGATACTATTGTTTCCCCCTCTGACCATTTGTGACTCGTATTATGAGTTATCAACATTGACCCATCATAGTTAAATTATCCAATCACGGTCAGTAACATATGCCGATTTGGTTGGTCATTGTGCATGGTAACCATACCGTACCACTGCTTATTGAAGGTTTGTGTACTTGCTAGTCAAGACATGTTATTCCCAAACCATTGTTTCCCCCTTTAACCATTTTTGACCCGTGTTATGATTTGTCAACGTTGACGAAACATGGTGAAATTCTTTGGTCATGGTCTCTGACATATGCCTACTTTGATTGGTCATTGTGCATGGTAGCCACACGGTGCCACTGCTTATTGAAGATATTTGTACTTGCCAGCGGATAACTATTATTTCCAAACCATTGTTTCCCCATATGACCATTTGTTTTTCGTATTGTGAGTTGTCGATGTTGACCACACATAGTGAAACTGTTTTCTCATGGTCAGTGACATATGCCTACTTTGGTTGGTCATAGTGCATGGTAGCTACACCATACTACTTCTTACTGAAGGTCTTTGTACTTGCTAGTTGATAACTATTACTCTAAACCCATCATTTCCCCCTCCGACCATTTGTGCATCGTATCATGATCTGTCAATGTTGACGAAACACAGTGAAATTATTCGGGCATGTTTAGTGACATATGCTTACTTTGGTTGGTCATTGTGCATGGTAGCCACGCCGTACCACTACTTACTGATGGTGTTTGAACTTGCCAGTCGATAACTAGTACTCCCAAACTATTGTCCCCCCCCCCTCTGACCATTTGTGACTCATACTATGAGTTATCAACGTTGACCAGACATAGTGAGATTCTTTGGTCATGGTCAGTTCAATATGCCTACTTTGGTGGGTCATTGTGCAATGTATTTGTACTTGCTAGTCAATAAATGATATTTTCAAACCAAAGTTTCCCCCTCTGACCATTTCTGACTCATATAATGAGTTCCCAATGTTGACCACAAATAGTGAAATTCTCTGCTCATGGTCAGTGATATATGCATGCTTTGGCTAGTCGTTGTGCATGGCATCGAAACTGTTTCACTAGGTATTGGAAGTCTTTTGACTTGCTAGTTGATAACTAGTATTCCCAAACCATTGTTTCCCCTTGTGACCATTTGTCACTCGTATTAAGAGTTGTCAATATTAACCACACATGGTGTAATTCTTTGGCCATGGTCAGTGACATATGTCTACTTTGGTAGGTCATTGTCCATGGTAGCCAGGCTGGGCCACAGATTATTGATGGTGTTTCTCCTTGCTAGTAGATGAATAGTGTTTCCTAACCATTGTTTCCCCCTCTGACCATTTGTGACTTGCATTATGAGTTGTCAGCGTTTAACACGCCTAGTGAAATTCTTTGGTCATGGTCAATGACATATGCCTACTTTGGCTGGTTGTTGTGCAAAGAAGCCACACCGTTCCAATACATGTTTAAGGTTTTTGTACTTGCAAGTCGATAACTAGTAATCCCCAACCATTGTTTACCCCTCTAACCATTTGTGACTTATATTATGATTTTTCAACGTTGACCACACAAAGTGCAATTATTTGGTCATGATCAGTGACATATGCCTACTTTGGTTGGTCATTGTACATGGTACAACACGTTACCACTATTTTTTAAATGTCTTTGTACTTTCTTTTCAATGAATAGTATTCCCAAAGCATTGTTTCCCCCGATGACCAGTTTTTACTCACTTAAAGAGTTGTCAACGTTTACCACACATCGTGAAATTCTTTGGTCATGGTCAGGAACATATGCCTACTTTGGTTGGTCATAGTGCATGACAGCCACAAAGAGTCACTAGTTATTGAAGGTCTTTGTACTTGATATTTGATAACTAGTATTCCCAAACCATTGTTTTCCCCTGTCAACATTTATGGCTCGTACTATGAGTTGTCAAATTTGGCTACATACAGTGACATATTCCAGCACAAGGACCTTCAATAAGTTGTGGACCGGTGTGGAAACCATGCACGATGACCAACCAAAGTAGGCATTGGACACTGTCTATGACCAAATAATGTCACTATGTGTGGTAAACTTTGACAACTCATAACACGATTCAAAAATGGTCAGAGTGGAAGATAATGGTTTATGAATACTAGTTATCTAATAGCAAGTACAAATGCCTTCAACATGTTGTGGCCAAGTGTTGTTACCATGCACAGTAAAAAACCAAAACATGCAAATGTCACTGACCATGACCTAAGAATTTCACTTCATGTGGTCAACGTTGACAACTCACAACACGAGTCACAGATAGTCAGAGGGGGGTAACAATGGGTTGGGAAGACTAGCTATCAAATAGAAAGCACAAAGACCTTCAATACGTAGTGACACAGCTTGGTAAAAATGTACAGTGACAAACCAAACTAGGCATATGTCACTAACCATGACCAAAAGAATTTCACCGTGTGTGGTCAACGTTGAAAAATCATAACACGAGTCACAAATGGTCAGAGGGGGAAACAATGGGTTGGGAACACTAGTTATTATCTAGCAAGTACAAAGATCTTCAACATGTAGTGACATGGTGTGGCAAGCGTGCACAGTGACCAACCAAAGCATGCATACGTCACTGACAATGACCAAACAAGTCGACTATGTGTGGTCAACAAAAAAGACTCATAACACGAGTCACAAATGGTCAGAGGGAGAGACAACGGTTTGGGAACCATGTGTATTGACTAGAAAGGACAAAAAACGTTAATATGTAGTGGCACGGTGTGGCTACTATGCACACAAAACAACCAAACTAGACATATGTCACTGGCCATGACCAAAGAATTTCAATATGGGTGGTCAACGTTCACCAACCATAACACGAGTCACAGGCAGTCATAGGGGGAAACAATGGTCTGGGAATATCAGTTCTCAACTAGCAAGTACAATGACCTTCAATCAGTTGTAGCACAGTGTGGCTAACATACACAATGACCGACCAAAGTAGGTATATGTACTTCCTTTGACCAAAGAAATCCGCTGTGTGTGGTCAACGTTGACAATTCATAATGCGAGTCACAAATGGTCAGAGGGGGAAATAATGGTTTGGGAACACCGGGTATCAATTAGCAAGCACAAGGACCTTCAATACGTCGTGGCACGGTATGGGTACCATGCACGATGACCAACCAAAGTAGGCATATGTCGCTGACCATGACCAAACAATGACACAATGTGTGGTAATCTCTAACAACTCATAACACGAGTCACAAATGGTCAGAGTGGAATAAAATGCTTTCTGAATACTAGTTATCGACTAGCAAGTACCAATAACTTCAATATGAAGTGGCACAGTGTGGCTACAATGCACCTTGACCAACCAAAGTATGCCTATGTCACTAACCATGACCACACAATTTCACTTCATGTGGTCAAAGTTGACAACCCACAACACGAGACACAGATAGTAAGAGGGGGGTAACAATGGTTTGGGAAGACTATCTATCAACTAGAAAGAACAAAGACATTCGATACGTAGTGACACGGTGTGGCAACCATATACAATGACCAACCAAAGTGGGCATATGTCACCGACCATGACCAAACAAATTTCAAAATGTGTGGTGAACGTTGAAAAATCATAACACCAGTCACAAATGGTCAGAGGTGGAAACAATGGGTTGGGAACACTAGTTATCAACTAGCAAGTACAAAGACCGTCAACAAGTAGTGGGATGGTGTGGCTAGCGTGCACAGTGACCAATCAAAGGATACATACGTCACTAACTATGACCGAAGAAGTCCACTTCATGTGGTCAATGTTGACAACTCACAACACGAGTCATAGATAGTCAGAGGGGGTAAGAATGGTTTGGGAATACTAGCTATCAACTAGAAAGCACAAAGACCTTCAATACGTAGTGACACGGCGTGATAACCATGTACAATGACAAACGAAGTATGCATATGTCACAAACCATGACCAAAACAATTTCACAGTGTGTGGTCACCGTTGAAAACTTATAACACGAGTCACAAATGGTCAGAGGGGGAAGCAATGGGTTGGGAACACTAGTAATCAACTAGCAAGTACAAAGATCTTGAACAATTTGTGGCATAGTTTGGCTAGCGTGCATAGTGACTAACCAAAGGATGCAGACGTCACTGACTATGAGCGAAGAAGTCCACTATGTGTCGTCAACATTGACAACTTATAACACGAGTCACAAATGGTCAGAGGGAGAGACAACGGTTTGGTAACCCTATGTATTGACTAGAAAGGACAAAGAACTTCAATAACTAGTGGCACGGTATGGCTACTATGCACACCAAACAACTAAAAAAGGCATATGTCACTGGCCATGACCAAAGCATTTCAATATGTGTGGTCAACGTTCACTAACCCTAACACGAGTCACAAACGGTCAGAGGGAAAAACAATGGTCTAGGAATATCCGTTCTCAACTAGCCAATACAACGACCTTCAATCATTAGTAGCACGGTGTGGCTACCATGCACAATGACCAATCAAAGTAGGCATATGTAGTGTCTTGACCAAAAAAATCCGCTATGTGTGGTCAACGTTGACAACTCATAATATGATTCACAAATGTTCAGAGGGGGAAACAATGGTTTGGGAACACCAAGTATCAACTAGCAAGCACAAGGACCTTCAATACGTTGTGGCACATTGTGGATACCATGCAGGACGACTAACCAAAGTAGGCATATGTCACTAACCATGACCAAATAATGTCACTATGTGTGGTAAACTTTGACAACTCACAAGAGGAGTCAGAAATGGTCAAAAAGGAAGATAATGGTTTGTGAATACTAGTTATCGACTAGCAAGTACAAATACCTTCAATATATAGTGGCACTGTGTGGGTACCATGCACAGTGAAAAATCAAACTACGCATATGTCACTGACCATGACCAAAGAATTTCACTTCATGTGGTCAACGTTGACAACTCACAACATGAGTCACAGATAGTCAGAGGGGGGTAACAATGGTTTGGGAAGACTAGCTATCAACTAGAAAGCAGAAGGACCTTCAATACATAGTGACACGGCTTGGTAATCATGGTAAGTGACAAACCTAAGTAGGCAAATGTCAGTAACCATGATCAAAAGAATTTCACAGTGTGTGGTCAACGTTGAAAACTCATAACACAGGTCACAAATGGTCAGTGGGGAAAACAATGGGTTTGGAAGACTAGTTATCAACTAGTAAGTACAAAGAGAGGAAAAAAGTAGTGCCATGGTGTGGCTAGCGTGCACAGTGACCAACCAAAGGATACATACGTCACTGACTCTGACCGAAGAAGTCCCTATGAGTGATCAACATTGACAACTCATAACACGAGTCACAAATAGTCAGATGAAGAGACAACGGTTTGGGAACCCTATGTATCGACTAGAAACTACAACAAACTTCAATACGCAGTAGCACAGTGTGGCTACTATGCACTCCAAACAACAAAACTAGGCATATGTCACTGGCCATGACCAACCAATTTCAATATGGGTGGTCAACGTTCACCAACCATAACACGAGTCACAAACGGTCAGTGGGGGAAGCAATGGTCTGGGAATATGAGTTCTCAACTAGCAAGTACAACGACCTTCAACTAGTAGTAGCACGGTGTGGCTACCATGCACAATGACCGAGCAAAGTAGGCATGTGTACTGCCTTTGACCAAAGAAATCCGCTGTGTGTGGTCAACGTTGACAACTCATAATACGAGTCACAAATGGTCAGAGGGGGAAACAATGGTTTGGGAAAACCAGGTATCAACTAGCAAACACAAGGACCTTCAATACGTTATGGCACGGTGTGGATACCATGTAGGATGACCAACAAAAGTAGGCATATGTCACTGACTATGACCAAACAATGACACTACGTGTGGAAAAAACTGACAACTCATAACAGGAGTCACAAATGGTCAGAGTGGAAGATAATGGTTTGTGAATACAAGTTATCGACTAGCAAGTACAAATACCTTCAAAATGTAGTGGCACACTGTGGCTACAATGCACATTGACCAGCCAAAGCATGCATATGTCACTGACCATGAGCAAAGAATCTCACTTCATGTGGTCAACGTTGACAACTCACAACACGAGTGAAAGATAGTCAGAGGGGGGTAACAATGGTTTGGGGAGACTAGCTATCAAGTAGAAAGCACTAAAACCTTCGATTCGTAGTGACACGTTGTGGTAACCATGTATAATGACCAACCAAAGTAGGCATATGTCACCGACCATGACCAAACAAATTTCACAGTGTGTGGTCAACGTTGAAAACTCATAACACGAGTCACAAATGGTGAGAGGGGGAAATAATGGGTTGGGAACACTAGTTATCAACTAGCAAGTACAAAGACCTTCAACAAGTAGTGGCACGGTGTGGCTAGCATGCACATTGACCAACCAAAGGATGCATACGTCACTGACTATGACCGAAGAAGTCCACTATGTGTGGTCAACATTGACAACTCATAACACGAGTCACAAATGGTCAGAGGGAGAGAAAATGGTTTGGGAACCCTATGTATCGACTAGAAAGGACAAAAAACTTCAATACGTAGTAGCACGGTGTGGCTACTTTGCACACCAAAACAACCAAACTAGGCATATGTCATTGACCATGACCGAAGATTTTCAATATGGGGGGTCAACGTTCACCAACCATAGCACGAGTCACAAACGGTAAGAGGGGGAAAAAATGGTCTGGAATATCAGTTCTTAACTAGCAAGTACAACGACCTTCAATCAGTATTAGCACAGTGTGGCTACCATGCACAATGACGGACCAAAGTAGGCATATGTGACTGGCCATGTCCAAAGAAATGTCACTATGCGTGGTAAACGTTGACAACTCATAACACAAGTCACAAGTTATTAAAGTGCAAGATGATGGTTTGTGAATACTTGTTATCGACTGGTAAGTACAAATACCTTCAATATGTAGTGGGAAAGTGTGGCTACAATGCACAATGAGCAGCCAAAGTATGCATATGTCACTGACCATGACCAAACAATTTCACTTCATGTGGTTAATGTTGACAACTCACAACACGAGTCACACATAGTCAGAGGGGGTAACAATGGTTTGGGAAGACTAGCTATCAACTAGAAAGCACAAAGACATTCAATACGTAGTGACATAGCATGGTAACCATGTACAGTGACAAACCAAAGTAGGCATATGTCTCTAACCATGACCAAAAGAATTTCACATTGTGTGGTCAACATTGAAAACTCATAACTCGAGTCACAAATGGTCAGAGGGGGAAACAATGGGTTGGGATTACTAGTTATCAACTAGCAAGTACAAGAACCTTCAAGAAGTAGTGGCACGGTGTGCATAGCGTGCACAGTGACCAACCAAAGGATGTATACGACACTGACTATGACCGAAGAAGTCCACTATGTCTGCTCAATATTGAAAACTCATAACACGAGTCACAAATGGTCAGAGGGAGGTACAATGGATTGGGAACCATATGTATTGACTAGAAATGACAAAGAACTTCAATACGTAGGGGCACGGTGAGGCTTCTATGCACACAAAACAACCAAACTAGGCATATGTCACTGACCATGACCAAAGAATCTCAATATGGGTTGTCAACGCTCACCAACCATAACACGAGTCACAAATGGTCAGAGGGGGAAACAATGGGTTGGGAACACTAGTTATCAACTAGCAAGTACAACGACCTTCAATCAGTAGTAGCACGGTGTGGCTACCATGCACAATGACCGACCAAAGTAGGAATATGTACTGACTTTGACCAAAGAAATCCGCTGTGTGTGGTCAACGTTGACAACTCATATTGCGAGATTCAAATGGCCAGAGGGGGAAAAAATGGTTTGGGAACACCAGGTATCAACTAGAAAGCACATGGACCTTCAATAAGTTGTGGCATGGTGAGGATACCATGCACGATGACCAACCAAAGTAGGCATATGTCAATGACCATGACCAAATAATGTCACTATGTGTGGTAAACGTTGACAAATCATAACACGAGTCACAAATGGTCAGAGTGGAATGTAATGGTTTGTGAATACTAGTTTTTGACTAGCAAGTACAAATACCTTCAATATGTACTGGCACAATGTGGCTACCATGTATAGTGACCAACCAAAGCATGCATTTTTGGCTTGACCATGACCAAAGAATTTCACTTCATGTGGTCAACGTTGACAACTCACAACACGAGTCACATATAGTCAAGAGTGGGTAATAATGGTTTGGGAAGACTAGCTTTCAACTAGAAAGCACAAAGACCTTCAATACGTAGTGATACAGTGTGGTAACCATGAACAGTGACAAACCAAACTAGGCATATGTCACTGACCATGACCAAAGAATTTCAATATGGGTGGTCAACGTTCACAATCCATAACACGATTCACAAGTGGTCAGAGGTGGAAACAATGGGTTGGGAACACTAGTTATCAACTAGCAAGTACAAAGACCTTCAATAAGTAGTGGCACGGTGTGGAGTCGTGCACAGTGACCAATGGAAGGATGCATACGTCACTGACCATGATCGAATAAGTCCACTATGTGTGGTCAACATTGACAACTCATAACATGAGTCACAAATGGTCAGAGGGAGAGACAATGGTTTGGGAACCCTATGTATTGACTAGAGAGGACAAAGAACTTCAATACGTAGTGGCACGGTGTGGCTACTATGCCCACCAAACAACTGAAATAGGCATACATCACTGACCATGACCAAATAATTTCAATTTGGGTGTTCAACGTTCACCAACCATAACACAGGTCACAAACGGTTACAGGGGGAAACAATGGTATGTGAATATCAGTTCTCCACTAGCAAGTACAATGACCTTCAATCAGTAGTAGCACTGTGTGGCTACCATGCACAATGACCGAGCAAAGTAGGCATGTGTCGTGCCTTTGGCCAAAGAAATCTTTTGTGCGTGGTCAACGTTGACAACTCATAGTACAAGTCAAAAATGGTTAGAGGGGGAGACAATAGTTTGGGAACACCATGTATCAACTAGCAAGCACAAGGACCTTCTGTAAGTTGTGGCACGGTGTGGATACCATGCACGGTGACCAACCAAAGTAAGCATATTTCACTGACCATGTCCAAACAATGTCACTATGTGTGGTTAACTTTGACAACTCATAACATGAGTCACAAATGGTCAGACTGGAAGATAGTGGATTGTGAGTGATAGTTTTTGACTAGCAAGTACAAATACCTTCAATATGTAGTCGGACAGTGTGGCTACAATGCAAATTGACCAACCAAAGTATGCATATGTCACTACGTAGTGACACGGCGTGGTAACCATATAGAATGAACAACCAGAGTAGGTATATGTCACCGACCATGACCAAAAGAACTTCACAGAGTGTGGTCAACGTTGAAAACTCATAAGACGAGTCACAAATGGTCAGGTGGGGAAACAATGGGTTGAGAACATCAGTTTTATACTAGCAAGTACAAAGACATTCAACAGTGGCACAGTGTAGCTAGCGTGCACAGTGACCAATCAAATGATGCATACGTCACTGACTATGACCGAAGAAGTCCATTATGTGTGGTCAACATTGAAAACGCATAACATGAGTGGCAAATGGTGAGAGGGAGAGACAATGGTTTATGAACCCTATGTATCGACTAGGAAGGACAAAGAACTTCAATACGTAGTGGCAAGGTGTGGCTACTATGCACACCAAACAACCAAACTAGGCACATTTTACTGACCATGATCAAAGAATTTCAATATAAATTGGTCAACGTTCACCAACCATAACACGAGTCACAAATGGTGAGAGGGGGAAATAATGGTCTGTGAATATTAGTTCACAACTAGGAAGTAAAACGATTTTCAATCAGTAGTAGCACGGTGCGGCTACCATGCACAACGACCGATCAAAGTAGGCATATGTACTGCCTTTGACCAAAGAAATCCTCTGTGTGTGGTCAACGTTGAAAACTCATAACACAAGTCACAAATGGGCAGAGGGGGAAATAATGGTTTGCAAACACCAGGTCTCGACTAGCAAGCACAAGGACCTTTAGTAAGTTGTGGCACAGTGTGGATACCATGCACGATGACCACCCAAAGTAGGCATATGTCACTGATCATGACCAAAGAATCTCACTATGTAAGGTAAACATTGACAATGCATAACACGAGTGACATATGGTCAGGATGGAAGATAATGGTTTGTGAATTCTAGTTGTTGACAAGCAAGTACAAATACCTTCAATATGTAGTGGCACCGTGTGGCTACAATGAAAAAAACCAACCAAAGTATGCATATGTCACTGACCCTGACGAACGAATTTCATTTCATGTGGTCAACCTTGACAACTCACAACACGAGTCACAGGTAGTCAGAGGGGGGTAAAAATGGTTTGGGAATACTAGCTATAAAATAGACAGCACAAAGACCTTCAATACCTAGTGACACGGAGTGGTAACCATGTATAGTGACAAACCAAAGTAGGCATATGTCACAGACCATGACCAAACGAATATCACAGTGTGTGGTGAACGTTGAAAACTCATAACACAAGTCACAAATGGTCAGAGGGGGAAACAATGGGTTGGGAACACTAGTTATCAACTAGCAAGTACAAAGACCTTCAACAAAGAGTGGCATGGTGTGGCTAGCATGTACAGTGACCAACCAAAGGATGCATGCATCACTCACTATGACCAAAGAAGTCCACTATGTGTGGTCAACATTGACAACTCATAACACGACTTACAAATGGTCAGAGGGAGAGAAAATGGTTTGGGAACCCTATTTATTGACTAGAAAGGAAAAACAACTTCAATACGTAGTGGCACGGCGTGGGTACTATGCACACCAAACAACCAAACTAGGCATATTTTACTGACCATGACCAAAGAATTTCAATTTGAATTGGTCAACGTTCACCAACCATAACACGAGTCACAAATGGTCAGTGGGGGGAACAATGGTGTTTGAATATTTGTTCTCAACTAGCAAGTACAACGACCTTAAATCAGTAGTAGCACGGTGTGGCTACCATGTGCAATGACAGACCAACGTAGGCATGTTTACTACCTTTGACCAAAGAAATCTGATGTATGTGGTCAACGTTGACAACTCATAATACGAGTCACAAATGGTCAGAGGGGACAACAATGGTTTGGGAACACCATGTATCAAATAGCAAGCACAAGGACCTTTAGTAAGTTGTGGCATGGTGTAGATACCATGCACGATGACCAACCAAAATAGGCATATGTCACTGACCATGACCAAAGAATCTCAGTATGTGTGGTGAACTTTGACAACTCATAACACGAGTCACAAATGCTCAGAGTGGAAGATAATGGTTTGTCAATACTAGTTATCGACTAGCAAGTACAAATAATTTCAATATGTAGTGGCACAGTGTGGCTATCATGCAAAGTGACCAACCAAAGTATGCATATGTCACTGCCCGTGACCAACAAATTTCACTTTATGTAGTCAACGTTGAGAACTCACAACACGAGTGACACACAGTTTGAGGGGGGTAACAATGGTTTGGGAACAGTAGCTATCAACTAGACAGCACAAAGATCTTCATTACGTAGTGACACGGAGTGGTAACCATGTACAGTGAAAAACCAAAGTAGGCATATGTCACTAACCATGACCAAAATAATTTCACACTGTGTGGTCAACGTTGAAAACCCATAACACAAGTCACAAATAGGTAGAGGGGGAAACAATGGGTTGGGAAAACTAGTTATCAACTAGCAAGTACAAACACCTTCTACAAGTAGTGCCACGCTGTAGCTAGCATGCACAGTGACCAACCAAAGGATACATACGTAACTGACTATGACCGAAGAAGTCCACTATGTGTGGTCAACGTTAACAACTCATAACACAAGTCACAAATGGTAACAGGGAGAGAAAATGGTTTGGGAACCCTTTGTATCAACTAGAAAGGACAAAGAACTTCAATACCTAGTAGAACGGTGTGGCTACTATGCACATCAAACAACCAAACTAGGCATATGTCACTGACCATGACCAAAGAATTTTAATAACGGTGGTCAAAGTTCACCAACCATAACACGAGTCAAAAATAGTGAGAGGGGGGAACAATAGTCTGAGAATTTAAGTTTGGAACTAGCAAGTAGAACAACCTTCAATCAGTAGTAGCACGGTGTGGCTACCATGCAAAATGCCCACCAAAGTAGGCATATGTACTGCCTTTGACCAAAGAAATACGTTGTGTGTGGTAAACGTTGACAACTCATAACACGAGTCACAAATGGTCAGAGGAGGAAACAATGGTTTGGGAACACCAGGTATCAACTAGCAAGCACAAGGACCTTCAAAAAGTTGTGGCACGGTGTGGATACCCTGCACGATGACCAACCAAAGTAGGAATATGTCACTGATTATGACCAAAGAATGTCACTATGTGTGGTAAACTTTAACAACTCATAACACCAGTCACAAATTGTAAGAGTGGAAGATAATGGTTTGTGAACACTGGTGACCGACTAGCAAGTACAAATACCTTCAATATGTAGTGGCACAGTCTGTGTTTAATGCACAGTGACCAACCAAAGTATGCATATGTCACTGACTATGATGAACGAATTTCACTTCATGTGGACAACGTTGACAACTCACAACACAAGTCACAGAGAGTCAGAGTGGGGTAAAAATGCTTTGGGAATACTAGCTATCAAGTAGAAAGCACAAAGACCTTCAATGCGTTATGAAACAGCGTGGTAACCATGTACAGTGACAAACCAAAGTAGGCATATGTCATTGACCATGACCAAAAGAATATCACACTGTGTGGTGAACGTTGCAAACTCATAACACTAGTCACAAATGGTGAGAGGGGGAAACAATAGGTTGGGAACACTATTTATCAACTAGCAAGTACAAATACCTTCAACAAATAGTGGCATAGTGTGGCTAGCGTGCATAGTGACCAACCAAAGGATGCATACGTGACTGACTATGACCGAAGAAGTCCACGATGTGTCGTCAACATTGACAACTCATAACACGAGTCACAAATTTTCAGAGGGAGAGACAATGATTTGGGAACCCTATGTATCAACAAGAAAGGACAAAGAACTTCAATACATAGTGGCACGGTGTGGCTTCTATGCTCACCAAACAACCAAACTAAGCATATGTCACTGACCATGACCAAATAATTTCAATATGGGGGTCAACGTTCACCAACCATAACACGAGTCACAAACAGTCAGAGGGGGAAACAATGGTCTAGGCCTATCAGTTATCAACTAGCAATCACAACGACCTTCAATCAGTAATAGCACGGTGTGGCTACCATGCACAATGACCGACCAAAGCAGGCATATGTACTGCCTTTGACGAAACAAAGTTTGCTGAGTGTGGCCAACGTTGAGAACTCATGATACGAGTCACAAATGGTCAGAGGGGGAAACAATGGTTTGGGAACACAAGGTATCATCTAGCAAGCACAAGGACCTTCAATAATTTGTGGCACGGTGTGGATACCATGCACGATGACCAACCAAAGTAGGCATATGTTTCTTACCATGACTAATGAATATCACTATGCGTGGTAAAACGTTGACACCTCATACCACGAGTAAAAAATGGTCAGAGTGGAAGATAATGGTTTGTGAATACTAGTTATCAACTAGCAAGTACAAATACCTTCAATATGTAGTGGCACAGTGTGGCTACAATGGAAGTGACCAGCCAAAGTATGCATATGTCACTGACCGTGATCAAACCATTTCACTTCATGTGGTTAATGTTCACAACTCACAACACAAGTCACAAATAGTCTAAGGGGGTAACAATGGTTTGGGAAGACTAGCTATCAACTAGAATGCACAAAGACCTTCAATACATAGTGACACAGTGTGGTAACCATGTACAGTGACAAACCAAAGTGGGTATATGTCACTAACCATGACCAAACGAATCTCACAGTGTGTGGTCAACGTTGAAAACTCATAACACGAGTGACAAATGGTCAGAGGGGACAGCTATGGGTTGGGAATACTAGTTATCAACTAGCAAGTACAAAGACCTTCAACAAGTAGTGGCACGGTGTGGTTAGCGTGCACAGTGACCAACCAAAGGATGCATATGTCACTGACTATGACGGAAGAATTCCACTTTGTGTGGTCAACATTGACAACTCATAACATGAGTCACAAATGGTCAGAAGGATAGATAATGGTTTGGGAACCCTATGTATCGATTAGAAAGGACAAAGAAACTCAATGCGTAGAGGTACGGTGTGGCTACTATGCACACCAAACAACCTAACTAGGCATATGTCACTGACCATTACCAAAGAATTTCAATATGGGTTGTCAACGTTCACCAACCATAACACGAGTCACAAACAGTCAGATGGGGAAACCATGGTCTGGGAATATCAGTTCTTAGCTTGCAAGTACAACGACCTTCAATCAGTAGTAGCACGGTGTGGCTACCATGCAGAATGACCGACCAAAGTAGGCATATGTATTGCCTTTGAACAAGGAAATCCGCTACGTGTGGTCAACGTTGACAACACATAATACGAGTCGCAAATGGTCAGAGGGGAGAAACAATGGTTTGGGAACACTAGGTATCAACTAGCAAGCACAAGGACGTTTAAAAAAGCTGTGGCAAGGTGTAGATACCATGCACGATGGCAAACCAAAGTAGGCATATGTCACTGATCATGACCAGATACTGTCACAAGGTGTGGTACACTTTGACTTCTCATAACACGAGTAAAAAATGGTCATACTGGAAGATAATGGGTTGTGAATACCAGTTACTGACTAGCAAGTACAAATACCTTCATTATGTAGTGGCAGAGTGTGGCTACCATGCACAGTGACCAACCAAAGTATGCACATGTCACCGACCATGACCAAAAGAATTTCACAGTGTGTGGTCAACATTGAAAACTCATAGCACGAGTCACAAATAGTAAGAGGGGGAAACAATGGGTTGGGAACACTAGTTATCAACTAGCAAGTACAAAGACCTTCGACAAGTAGTGGCACAGTGTGGCTAGCGTGTACAGTGACCAATCAAATGATGCATACGTCACAGACTGACCGAAGAAGTCCACTATGTGTGGTCAATGTTAACAACTCATCACATGAGTTACAAATGGTCAGAGGGAGAGACAATGCTTTCGGAACCCTGTGTATCAACAGAAAAGCACAAAAACCTTGAATACTTAGTGGCACTGTGTGGCTACTATGCACACCAAATAACCAAACTAGGCATATTTCTCTGACCATGACGAAAGAATTTCAGTATGGGTGGTCAACGTTCACCAACCATAACATCAGTCACAAACGGTCAGAGGGGGAAACAATGGTCTGGGAATATCAGTTCTCAAGTAGCAAGTACAGCCACCATCAATCAGTAGTAGCACGGTGTGGCTACCGTGCACAACAACCGACCAAAGTAGGCATATGTATTACCTTTGAGGAAACAAATACGCTATGTGTGGTCAATGTTGACAACTCATTATGCGCGTGAGAAATGGTCAGAGGGGGAAACAATGGTTTGGGAACACCAGGTATCAACTAGCAAGCACAAGGACCTTCAATAAGTTGGGGCACGGTGTGGATATCATGCATGATGACCAACCAAAGTAGGCATATGTCACTGACCATGACCAAAGAATGTCACCATGTGTGGTAAACTTTGACAGCTCTTAATACGAGTCACAGATGGTTGGAGTGGAAGATAATGATTTGTGAATACTAGTTATCAACTAGCAAGTACAAATACATTCAATATGTAGTGGCACAGTGTGGCTAGAATGTACACCAACCAACCAAAGTATGCAGTTGTCACTGACCATGACCAAAGAGTTTCACTTCATGTGGTCAATGCTGACAACTCACAACAGGAGTCACTGATAGTCAGAGGCGATAAGAATGGTCTGGGGAGATTAGCTATCAACTAGAAAGCACAAAGACCTTCAATACGTAGTGACACGGCGTGGTAACCATATACAGTGACAAACCAAAGTAGGAATATGTCACTAACCATGACCAAAAGAATTTTAGAGTGTGTGGTCAACGTTAAAACTCATAACATGAGTCACAAATGGTTAGAGGGGGGAACCATGGGTTGGGAACACTAGTTATCAACTAGCAAGTACAAAGGCATTCAACAAGTAATGGCACGGTGTGGCTAGCGTGCATAGTGAACAACAAAAGGATTCATTCGTCACTGACCATGACCGAAGAATTCCACTATGTGTGGTCAACATTGACAGCTCATAACACGAGTCATCAATGGTCAGAGAGAGAGACAATGGTTTGGGAACCCTATATATTGTTTAGAAAGGACAAAGAACTTCAATGTGTAGTGGCACGGTGTGGCTACTATGCACACCAAACAACCAAACTAGGCATATGTCACTGACCACGACCAAAGAATTTCAATATGGGTGGTCAACGTTCACCAACCTTAACACGAGTCACAAACGGTCAGAAGGGTAAACAATGGTCTAGGAAAATGAGTTATCAAATAGCAAGTACAACGACCTTCACTCAGTACTAGCACGGTGTGGCTACCATGCACAAAGAGCGAACAAAGTAGGCATATGTACTGCCTTTGACCAAAGAAATCCGCTGTGTGTGGTCAACATTGACAACTCATAATACGATTCAGAAATGGTCAGAGGCGGAAACAATGATTTGGGAATACCAAATATCAACTAGCAAGCAGAAGTGCCTTCAATACGTCGTGGCACGGTGTGGATACCATGCATGATGACCAACCAAAGTAGGCATTTGTCACAGACCATGACCAAATAATGTCACTATGTGTGGTAGACTTTGACAACTCATAACAAGAGTCACAAATGGTCTGAGTGGAAGATAATGGTTCGTGAATACTAGTTATTGACTCGCAAGTACAAATATCTTCAATATGTAGTGGCACAGTGTGGCTAACATGCATAGTGAACAACAAAAACAAGCATATGTCACTGACCATGACCAAAGAATTTCACTTCATGTGGTTAACGTTGACAACTCACAACATGAGTCACATATAGACAGAGGAGGGTAACAATGGTTTGGGAAGTCTAGCTATCAACTAGAAAGCACAAAGACATTCAATATGTAGTGATACGGCGTGGTAACCATGTACAGTGACAAACTAAACTAGGCATATGTCACAAACCATGACCAAATATTTTCAATATGGGTGGTCGGTTCACAACCCATAACACAAGTCACAAATGGTCAGAGGGGGGAAACAATGGCTTCGAAACACTATGTATCTACTAGCAAGTTCAAAGACCTTTCGTATGTATTGGCACGGTGTGGCTACCATGCACAATGACTTACCCAAGTAGGCATACATCACTGATCACGACGAAAGAAATTTAGTGTGTGTGGTCAACGTTCACAACTCATAATACAAGTAAATAATGGCCAGAGGGAGAAACAATGATTTGGGAATACTCGGTATTGACTAGCAAGTACAAAGACCTGCGATTATTAGTGGCACAGTGTGGCTACCATGCGCAATGACCAACCAAAGCATGCTTGTGTCACTAACTATGACCGAAGAAGTCCACTATGTGTGGTCAACATTTACAACTCATAACACGAGTCACCAATGGTCATAGGGATAGACAATGGTTTATGAACCCTATGTATCGACTAGAAAGGACAAAGAACTTCAATACGTAGTGACACGATGTGGCTACTATGCACACAAAACAACCAAACGATGCATATGTCATTGACCATGACCAAATAACTGCAATATGGGTGGTCAACGTTCACCAACCATAACACGAGTCACAAACAGTCAAAGGGGTAAACAATGGTTTGGGAATATCAGTTTTCAACTAGCAAGTACAACAACCTTCAATCAGTAGTAGCACGGTGTGGCTACCATGAAAAATGACCGACCAAAGTAGGCATATGTGCCAGACCATGACCAAAGAATGTCACTATGTGTGGTAATCTTTGACAACTCATAACACGAGTCACAAATGGTCAGTGTGGAAGAGAATGGCTTGTGAATACTAATAATCAACTAGCAAGTACAACAACCTTCAATCAGTAGTAGCACGGTGTGGCTAGCATGAAAAATGACCGACCAAAGTAGGCATATGTGCCAGACCATGACCAAAGAATGTCACTATGTGTGGTAATCTTTGACAACTCATAACACGAGTCACAAATGGTCAGTGTGGAAGAGAATGGCTTGTGAATACTAATAATCAACTAGCAAGTACAACAACCTTCAATCAGTAGTAGCACGGTGTGGCTAGCATGAAAAATGACCGACCAAAGTAGGCATATGTGCCAGACCATGACCAAAGAATGTCACTATGTGTGGTAATCTTTGACAACTCATAACACGAGTCACAAATGGTCAGTGTGGAAGAGAATGGCTTGTGAATACTAATAATCAACTAGCAAGTACAACAACCTTCAATCAGTAGTAGCACGGTGTGGCTAGCATGAAAAATGACCGACCAAAGTAGGCATATGTGCCAGACCATGACCAAAGAATGTCACTATGTGTGGTAATCTTTGACAACTCATAACACGAGTCACAAATGGTCAGTGTGGAAGAGAATGGCTTGTGAATACTAATAATCAACTAGCAAGTACAACAACCTTCAATCAGTAGTAGCACGGTGTGGCTAGCATGAAAAATGACCGACCAAAGTAGGCATATGTGCCAGACCATGACCAAAGAATGTCACTATGTGTGGTAATCTTTGACAACTCATAACACGAGTCACAAATGGTCAGTGTGGAAGAGAATGGCTTGTGAATACTAATAATCAACTAGCAAGTACAACAACCTTCAATCAGTAGTAGCACGGTGTGGCTAGCATGAAAAATGACCGACCAAAGTAGGCATATGTGCCAGACCATGACCAAAGAATGTCACTATGTGTGGTAATCTTTGACAACTCATAACACGAGTCACAAATGGTCAGTGTGGAAGAGAATGGCTTGTGAATACTAATAATCAACTAGCAAGTACAAATACCTTCAATATGTAGTGGCACTGTGTGGCTACCATGCACACAGACCAACCAAAGTGTGCATATGTCACTCACCATGACCAAAGAATTTCACTTCATGTGGTTAACCTTGACAACTCACAACAGGACTCAAAGATAGTTAGACGGGAGTAAAACTGGTTTCGGAACACTAGCTATCAACTAGAAAGCACAAAGACCTTCAATACGTAGTCACACGGTGTGGTAACCATGTACAATGACAAACCAAACTAGGCATATGTCACTGACCATGACCAAAGAGTTTCAATATGGGTTAACAACTTTCACAACCCATAACACAAGTCACAAATGGTGAGAGGGTGAAACAATGGGTTGGGAACACTAGTTATCAACTAGCAAGTACAAAGACCTTCCACAAGTAGTGGCGCGGTGTGGCTAGCGTGCATAGTGACCAACAAAAGGGTGCATACATCACTGACTATGACCGAAGAAGCCTACTATGTGTTGTCAACATTGACAACTCATAACACAAGTCACATATGGTCAGAGGGAAAGACAATGGTTTGAAACCCTATGTATCAGCTAGAAAGGAGAAAGAACTTCAATACGTAATGGAACGGTGTGGCTACCAAGTACACCAAACAACCAAACTAGTTATATTCCACTGACCATGACCAAAGAATTGAACATGGGTGGTTAGCGTTCATCAACCATAACACGAGTCACAAACGGTCAGAGGGGGAAACAATGGTATGGGAAAATCAGATCTCAACTAGCAAGTGCAACGACCTTCAGTCAGTAGTAGCACGGTGTGGCTACCATGCAAAACGACCGATAAAAGTAGGCATACGTACTGCCTTTGACATAAGAAATACGGTGTGTGTGGTCAACGTTGACATCTCATAATACGAGTCACAAATGGTTAGAGGGGGAAACAATCGTTTGGGAACACCAGGTATCAACTAGCAAGACAAAGGAACATCAATACGTTGTGGCATAGTGTGGATACCATGCACGATGACCAACCAAAGTAGGCATATGTCACTGACCATGACCAAAGAATGTCACTATGTGTGGTAAACGTTGACAACTTCTAACACAAATCACAAGTGGTCTGAGTGGAACATAATGGTTTGTGAACAATAGTTATGGACTAGCAAATGAAAATACCTTCAATATGTAGTGGCATAGTGTGGCTTCCATGCACAGTGACCAACCAAATTATGCATATGTCACTGACCATGACCAACGAATTTCACTTCATGTGGTCAACGTTGACAACTCACAACACGAGTAATAGGTATTCAGAGGGGGGTAACAATGGTTTGGGAACACTAGATATCAACTATAAAGCACAAAGACCTTCAATACATAGTGACACGGCGTGGTAGCCATGTAGAGTGACAAACCAAGGAAGGCATATGTCACGGACCATGACCAAAAGACTTTCACAATGTGTTGTCAACGTTGAAAACTCATAACACGAGTAACAAATGGTCGGAGGGGGAAACAATGGGTTCGGAACACTAGTTATCAAGAAGCAAGTACAAAGACCTTCAACAAGTGGTGCCACGGTGTGGCCAGCGTACACAGTGACCAACCAAAGGATGCATACATCACTGACTATGACCAAAGAAGCCCACTATGTGTGGTCAACATGGACAACTCATAACACGAGTCACAAATGGTCAGAGGGAGAAAAAATGGTTTGGGAACCCTGTGTATTGACTAGAAAGGACAAAGAACTTCAATACGTAGTGGCACGGTGTGGCTACTATGCACACAAAACAACCAAACTAGGCATATGTCACTGACCATGACCAAAGAATTTCAATATGGGTGGTCAACGTTCACCAACCAAAACACGAGTCGCAAACGGTCAGAGGGGGAAACAATGGTCTGGGAATATCAGTTCTCAACTATCAAGTACAACAAACTTCAATCAGTGGTAGCACAGTGGGGCTACCATGCACAACGACATACCAAGGTAGGCATATGTACTGCCTTTGACCAGAGAATTCCGCTGTTTGTGGTCAACATGTACAACACATTATACGAGTCACAAATGGTCAAAGGGGGAAACAATAGGTTGGGAACACCTGGTATCAACTAGCAAGTACAAGGACGTTCAATAAGCTGTGGCACAGGGTGGATACCATGCACGATAACCAACCAAAGTAGGCATATGTCATTCATCGTGATTGAATAATGTCACTATGTGTGGTAAACGTCGACAACTCATAACACAAGTTACAAATGGTCGGAGTGGAAGATAATGGTTTGTTAATACTAGTTATTGACTAGAAAGTACAAATACCTTCAATATGCAGTGACACAGTGTGGCTACCATGCACAGTGCAAAACCAAAGTATGCATATGTCATTCACCATGACCAAAGAATTGCACTTCTTGTGGTTAATGTTGACAACTCACAACACGAGTCATAGATAGTCAGAGGGGGGTAACAATGGTTTGGGAAGACTAGCTATCAACTAGAAAGCACAAAGACCTTCAATAAGTAGTGACACGGCGTGGTCACCATGTACAGTGACAAACCAATCTAGGCATATGTCACTGACCATGACCAAAGATTATCAATATGGTTGGTCAACGTTCACAACCCATAACACGACTTACAAATGTTCAGAGGGGGAAACAAAGGGTTGGGAACACTAGTTATCAACTAGGAAGTACAAAGAGCTTCAACAAGTAGTGGCACAGTGTGGCTAGCGTGCACAGTGACCAACCAAAGGATGCCTACGTCACTGAGTATGACCGAAGAAGTCCACTATGTGTGGTCAACATTGAGAACTCATAACACGAGTCACAAATGGTGAGAGGGAGAGACAATGGTTTGGAAACCCTATGTATTGACTAGAAACGACAAAGAATCTCAATACGTAGTGGCACGGTGTGGCTACTATGCACACTTAACAACCAAACTAGGCATATGTCACAAACCATGACCAGAGAATTTCAACATGGATAGTCAACATTGACCAACCATAACACGACGGTCAGAGGGGGAAACAATGGTCTCGCAATATCAGTTCTCAACTAGCAACTACAACGACCTTCAATCAGTAGTAGCATGGTGTGGCTACCATGTATATTGGCTGACCAAAGTAGGCATATGTACTGCCTTTGAGCAAAGAAATCCTTTCTGTGTGGTCAACGTTAACAATTCATAACACGAGTCATAAATGGTCAGATGGGGAAACAATGGTTTGGGAACACCCGGTATTAACTAGCATGCACAAGGACCTTCATTGAGTTGTGGCACGGTGTGGATAGCATGCACGATGACCAACCAAAGTAGGCATGTGCCACTGACCATGACCAAAGGATGTCACTATGTGTGGTAAACTTTGACAACTCATAACACGAGTTACAAGTGGTCGGAGTGTAAGATAATGGTTTGTGCATACTATTTATCGACTAGCAAGTACAAATACCTTCCATATGTAGTGTCACAGTGTGGTTACAGTGCATAGCAACCAACCAAAGTATGCATATGTCACTGACCATGACCAAAGAATTTCACTTCATGTGGTCAACGTTGACAACTCACAACACGAGTAACAAATAGTCAAACGGGGTAACAATGGTTTGGGAAGACTAGCTATCAACTAGAAAGCACAAAGACCTTCAACACGTAGTGACATGGTGTGGTAACCACGTACAATGACAAAGCAGAGTAGTCTTATGTCACTAACCATGACCAAAAGAATTTCACAGTGTGTGGTCAACGTTGAAAACTCATAACGTGAGCCACAAATGTTCAGAGGGGGAAACAATGGGTTGGGAACACTAGTTATCAACTAGCAAGTACAAAGACCTTAAAAACGTAGTGGCACAGTGTGGCTAGCATGCACAGTGACCAACCAAAGGATGCATACGTCACTGACTATGACCGAACAAGTCCACTATGTGTGGTCAACATTCACAACTCATAACGCAAGTCACAAATGGTTAGAGGGAGAGACAATGGTGTAGGAACCCTTTGTATCAACTAGAAAGGACAAAGCACTTCAATACGTAGTGGCACGGTGTGCCTAGTATGCACAGCAAAGAACCAAACTAGGCATATGTCAATGAACATGACCAAAGAATTTCAATATGGGTGGTCAACGTTCACCAACCATAACACAATTGACAAACGGTCAGAGGGGGAAACAATGGTATGGGAATATCATTTCTCAACTAGCAAGTACAACGACCTTCAATCAATAGTAGCACGGTGTGGCTACCATGCACAATGACCGACCAAGGTAGGCATATGCACTGCCTTTGACCAAAGAAATCCGCTATATGTGGTCAACGTTGACAACTCATAAAACGAGTCACAAATGGTTAGAGGGAGAGACTAAGGTTTGGGAACACCGGGTATCAACTAGCAAGTACAAGGACCTTCAATACGTTGTGGCACGGTGTGGATACCATGCACGATGACCAACCAAAGTAGGCATATGTCACTTACCATGACCAAAGTATGTCAGTATGTGTGGTAAACTTTGACAACTCAAAACACGAGTCACAAATGGTCAGAGTGGAAGATAATGGTTTGTGAATACTAGTTATCAACTAGCAAGTACGAATACCTTGGATATGTAGTGGCATAATGTGGCTACCATGCACAGTCACCAACCAAAGCATGCATATGTCACTGACCATGACTAACAAATTTCACTTCATGTGGTCAACGTTGACAACTCACAACAGGAGTCACAGATAGTCAGAGGGGGGTAACAATGGTTTGGGATTCTAGCTATCAACTAGAAAGCATAAATATCTTCAATATGTAGTGACACGGTGTGGTAACCATGTACAGTAACAAACCAAAGTAGGCATATGTCACTAACCATGACCGGGCGAATCCTTGTCTCGAGCAAAAAAATGATTCAAAAATCAGAGGAAGGATTGATGATTCTGTGGGCGCAGGGGTGATACCACGTGCGTTGTTGAAATAGAGGAATAGAATGCGGCAAGGGGAAGGCATGATTCAACGTGCTGCGAGAAATCTGCCGCCAGCGTGGGTGCAGGCTACTGCAAAGCGGGCGGCTAGCTCATGCATGTCCTTGTGCTGGGCGCAGATGCTCATGATGTAGAGGCAGAAGTTTAATAGTGACGGAGTGGGCACAGGGGCGAACTGCGTGCGCTGCAAGAAGTTTCAGTGTGGGTGCAGGTCATCGCGCAATGGGCGATGCGACCGGGCAGATCCTTGTGCCGGGCGGAAGAATGATCCAAAAACGGAGGAATATGAAGGTGGCTTATGATTGAGTGGGCACAGGGGGGAAACCACATGCGCTTTGAATCTATGTGGACAATGAATGAAGAAAAGGCAACCCGAGGGAGGCAGATGAGGCTGAGTCGAGGAAGGAGGCTTGAGTAAAGATGATGACAAGGGCTTGAAGGCAGATGATGAGGATGAGGTTGACGCAAGGATGGAGGGAGGGAACGCTGATGAACACGTGACGGAGGCGGAGGATGGAGGTCACGGCAGGTAGAGGATGGTGGCGCGATAGGAAGCACGAGCAAGGCAACCAATTTCTCTTCTTTGAGGAGAGTGATGGCTTGTTCCCTTTTTGGCCCGAGACCAATGGGCAGGAAGATTGGTGGTCTCCGATATCCTAGCAGCGCGAGGAAGCCAGTTGTGGCGGAGAAGGTCGTGAGATAGGCAGTGTTGCTGGTCCGCAGATGTCAGGAGAGTGACAGCTTGTTCTCCAGTTGGCTCGCAACAAGAGCAGGGAGACTGGTTGTGTCCAATATCCTGATGGCGGCTGGCAAGCTGCTGTTGCTGACAACACGAGAGGGCGGTGCAAGGAGGCGTCTTGAGATGAAGAATGCAGTGGAGCTAAGGAAGTCCAAGCAGGTGATGTAGAGAAGTGACAGAGGCGCAGGCGCTTTCTGGCGGCGGAGGTGATGAGAGGTAGCTTACAGCAGATGGCAAGAAGCTTCCCTGAAGTTGACAACAGGAGGCGACACGGGAGCTGGTTGCGGCTGATGTGGACGACGAGTCACCGATAGTTGGCCACGGGCACGGAATGGGCGCACGACTTCCTCAGGATGACGAGACGTTTCTTTAGCACGGGGAACTCTTTTGGCGGTACTGCCGATGTCAGCTACTGGTGAAGCGGAGAGGCGCAAAGTGGAGGTGGCGGCGACAAAGGACTGCAGATCAAAGCAGTGTGGCAAAGGTGGCGGTAGTGCGATGACTTGGTTACGGAACACCAGATGATGTTGCCTGATGCTCTGATACCATGTCAGAAGAATGTAGGCACGAGAATAGCAATAGTAGAAGCAGGCAAAAGCATCGGAACATGCATGAGTCCATCAACAAAGTGATGGAAGCGAGAGCGGTTCCAAGGAGTTAGTCGCAGGGCTTGAGAAGGGTTGGGATCCCTAGGAGATGAGGTACACAATCTTTTGAGAGAGATCAAGGGCGAGATGAGTGATGGCTGGCTGAGAGATAGCTGAGCAAAGGAGCGAGGGTGACGGGGCAAAGAGCTGCGAGTGAGGAGAGGCTGGCGAAGATAAGGTATGCGAGGTGCAAGCAAAGTGAAGACAGGACGACAAAGCCGCTGAACGAAAGGAGAACAGGATTGGAAGAACTGTTCTGGTTAATTCGAGGGAATGAACGTCCTTGGTATAAAAAGACAGAACAGGGCAAATGAGCGGAGTAACGGCTTCTTTCGGCTAGCCGGACGTGAGAGACAGGTCTCAATTAAGTAGGGGATGACTTCATAATAGGTTCCGAACGGTCGAGTGACCGGAGAGCCGTTGGTCAAGGTGGCTCGGTCGTTAGACCTGAACCGTTATTGAGACCGGGTGTGATGTTTTTATATTTCTTGTCAAGGCTTCATCCCAACACCCCCCTTGAAGTTTGACAAGAGGTAAGGAGGCAAGGGGAATGGTCAGTAGTAGCAATCCCAGTTTTCTACCCCATTGGAGGATGTGGGAGATTGTGGGGTCCGAGGCCGTTCTTCAATGGCTCTAAGTTCTGCTTCTTTCTCCATTCTCCTGTGATCTATGATGAAGGGTTGCAGCTGAAGTCGTCGTTCCTCCAGAAGTTTACTGTATGGAGGAGGTTCAAGAGCAGTCCATTGGAGTTCTGGGAATTCTGCTCCTCTGCGTGAGCAGTAGTCCCTGAGAGCGTGGATGGTCCGAAAAACAGCCTGATGACTGTGTGCCGCAATGACAGGGTGGAACGCATCATAAGTGCTCATGTATAGAAGACCTCGCAGTTAAGCTTGGGCAATGCCAAACTCTCGTCTTCCTTGTGCTGTTATGCGGGCTTCTCTGCTTCCAAATCTTTGCAGTACGTCAAGGAGGTTGTATCCATATATGTCCAGGGTGGAGATTTCACGTCGCATTTGGCAACGCCATCGTTCAAAGTTGTGACTCCTGCCGGCTGCAAAGCAGAGCAGAGTGATGTTTTCGTTCAGGGAGGCGACTTCATTGTAGAGCACAATTGTCCGTCGTTGCTCTTCCATTAGAAAGGTTGTGGGTGATATCTGATAATAGGTGGCACTACTGCACTGAGGGATTAAGAACTGCAGTTGAGCAGGATGGAGTACAAGTTACAGTAGGCCAGGTGATGGAATGAGTACTGGGGAAAAACCACGGGTGCTCAAGATGTTTTGACGTGGACGCAGGTCATCACAGAATGGCCAGTGCGACCGAGTGGATCTTGTGCCGAGCATGCGATGAAGACGAATGATGGAGGAGGAAGGCTTGAACTGTGGAGTGGGCGCAGGGGTGAAACCACGTGCGTGGAGGAAGTTTTAGCGTGGGCGCAGGACATCGCGACTCTAGCAATGCGACCGGACAGATCCTTGTGCCGAGCGAAAAACCGATGCGGCAAGCAAAAGAACGATTGATGATTTAATGGGCGAAAGGGTGAGACCACTTGCGCTGTTCAAATAGAGGAATAGATTTCGGCAAGGGGAAGGCAGAAGCCAATGCGCCGCGAGAAATCTGCTGCGAGCGTGGATGCACGCTGCTAGAAAGTGGGTAGCTAGCTCATGTAGGTCCTTGTGCTGGCCACAGATGCTGATGATGCAGAGATGTAAGTTTGATAGTGACGGAGTGGGCGCAGGGGCAAACCGCATGCGCTATAGAACGTTTTGGCGTGGGTGCAGGTCGTCGCGTAACGGGCGATGCAACGGGGCAGATCCTTGTGGCGAGTGGATGAATGATGCAAAAACGGAGGAAAGCGGAGGCAGCTTATGACTGAGTGGGCGTAGGGGCAAAACCACGTGCGCTTTGAATCTATGCGGATGATGAATGAAGAAAGGGGGACGCAAGGGAGGCAGATGAGGCTGAGTCAAGCAAGGAGGCTGGAGTAAAGATGATGATGAGAGCTTGAAGGCAGCTGATGAGGATGAGGTTGATGCAAAGATGGGGAGAGGGAATGCTGATGAACACGTGACGAAGGCGAAGGATGGAGGTCGCGGCAGGTAGACGATTTTGGCGTGGTGGGAAGCACGAGTGAGGCAACCAATTTCTCTTCTTTGAGGAGAGTGATGGCCTGTTCCCCAGTTGGCCCGAGACCAATGGACAGGAAGACTGGTGGTGTTTGATATCCTGGCAGCGCGAGCAAGCCGGTTGCGGCGGAGAAGGTCAAGAGATAGGCAGTGTTGTTGGTTTGTAGATGTCAGGTGGGTGACAACGTGTTCCCCAGCTGGCTCACAACAGGAGCAGGGAGACTGGTGGTGTCCGATACCCTGACGGGCGGCTGGCACGCTGCTGTTGCTAACGACACGAGAGGGCGGTGCGAGGAGGCGGCTTGAGATGAAGAATGCAGTGGGTCTGAGGAAGTCGAGGCAGGTGAATTAGAGAAGTGAGGGAGGCGCAGGCGCTTTGTGGCGGCGGAGGTGATGAGAGGTAGCAGAAAGCAGATGTCAGGAAGCTTCCCAAAAGTTGATAGAAGGAGGCGGCTCAGGAGCTGCTTGCGTTTGATGTAGACGACAAGTCACGGATAGTTGGCCACAGGCGCGGATTGGACGCAGGGCTTCCTCAGGATGACGAGACATTTCTTTAGCACGGAGAACTCTTCAGGCGGTACTGCTGATGTCAGCTGCTGGTGAAGCAAAGAGGCGCAAAGTAGAGGTGGCGGCGGCAAAGGAGTGCAGATCAAAGTAGTGTGGTAAAGGTGGCGGTAGTGCGATCACTTGGTTATGCAACACCAAGTGATGTTGCCTGATGCTCTGATACCATGTCAAAAGAATGTAGGCATGAGAACAGCAGTAGCTGAAGTAGACAGAAGCATCGGAATATGCACGAGTGCGTCAGCAAAGTGACGGAAACGAAAGCGGTCCCGAGGAGTAAGTCGCAGGGCTTGAGAAGGACTGGGATCCCTAGGAGATGAGGTAGACAATCTGTTGAGGCAATCGGGGGCAAGATGAGTAATGCCTGGCTAGGAGAGAGCTGAGCGAAGGAGCAAGAGTGAGAGAGCAAAGAGCTGCGAGTTGGGAGAGACTGGCGAAGACAAGGTATGTGAGGTGCGAGCAGAGCAAAGACACAACGGCGAAGTCACGGAACCAAAGCGGAACATGATGGGAAGAACTATCCTGGTTAATTTGAGGGTATGAACGTCCTCGGTATAAAAAGACAGAACAGGGTAAGTGAGCAGAGTAACGGCTTCCTTTCGCTAGCCGGACGCGGGTGACAGGTGTCACTTTATTAAGGTATGACTTGACAGTAGGTTCCGAACGGTCGAGTGACCGGAGTTCTTTTGGTCAAGGTGGCTCGGTCGTTAGACCTAAACCATTATTGAGACCGGGTTTGATATTTTCTATTTCTTGTCAAGGCTTCATCCCAACACAGAGTTGGGCCAGAGTTGTGCCAGATCAGTGCCACTGTTGTGCGAGAGTTTTCCCATAGTTGTGCCAGAGTTGTGCCACAGTTGTGCTTGGGTTTTGCCATAGTTTTACTGGAGATGTGCCAGAGTTGTGCCAGAGTTGTGGCATTAATGTGCGAGAGTTGTGCCGGAGTTGTGCCAGAGTTGTGCTAGAGTTGTGACATAGCTATGCTAGAGTTGTGGAATAGTTATGCCAGAGTTGTGCGAAAGGTGTGCGAGAGTTATGCTGGAGTTGTGCCACATTTGTGCTATAGTTGTGCCAGAGTTGTGCCAGAGTTGTGCCAGAGTTGTGCCAGAGTTGTGCTAGAGTTGTGCCAGAGTTGTGCCAGAGTTGTGCCAGAGTTGTCCCAAAGTTGTGCCAGGCTTTGCTAGGCATTGCCCATGCTTTGCCAAGTATTTCCAACCATTGTCCAAGCATTTCCAGGCATTGTTGGGCATTGCCTAGGCATTGCCCAGGAACTGGAAGGCATTTTCCAAGCATTCTCAGGCATTGCTTGGCATTCCCCAAGTATTGCCAAGCATTGCCCGGAATTGCCGAGGCATTTCCAGGCATTGCCTAAGCATTTCCAGGCGTTGATAGGCATTGGTCGAGCATTTCTAGGCATTGCCCAAGCAAAGCCAGGCATAGCCCAGGGATTGCCAGGCATTGCCCAAGCATTGCCAGGCATTACCAAGCATTGCCAGGCATTGCCCAGGTATTACCAGGAATTTTCCAACAATTGTCATGCATTGCCAAGCATTGCCTAGGCCTTGCCCATGGATTGAGAGGCGTTGCCAGGCATTGTCCACGCATTGCCACGCATTGCCTACGCATTGCCTACGCATTGCCTGGCATTACAAGGCATTGCCCTGTCATTCCAATGCATTGACGGGCATTGTCAGGCATTTCCCAGGCATTGCCAGGCACTGCCGAGGATCGCCCATGCATTGCTATGCGTTGTTCAAGCATTTCCACGCATTGCTATGAATCGCTAGGCATTTTCCATTCATTGCCAAGGATTGCCAGGGATTGTCCAGGCATTTCCTAGAATTGCCAGGCATTTTCCAGGCATTGCAGAGGCATTGCCAGGCATTTTCCAAGCATTGCCGGGCATTGCCACGAATTGCCAGGCATTGCCGGGGCATTGCTAGGCATTGTCTAAGCATTACCATGCATTGCGAGGCATTTCGTATACATTGCCTGGAATTTTTGTGGATTTCCAGGTATTGCCGAGGCATTGCCAGGCATTGCCCACACATTTATTGGCATTGCCAAGGCATTGCCCGGCATCACCAGGAATTGCCAGGCATTATCAGGCATTTGTACGGCATTCCCAAGCATTGCTAGGAACTACCATGCATTGCCAGGAATTACTAGGCACTGCGATGTCATTGCCAGGCATTGCCCACACATTCCCAGGCATTGCCTAGGTATTTCCAAGCATTGCGAGGCATTGCCAGGCATTGTCAAGCATTGCCCAGGCATTGCCAGGCATTGCGAGGCATTGTCTAGGCATTTCCAGGCGTCACCACGCATTGCCAGGCATTGCAAGGAATTTCACAGGCATTGTTAGGCATTACCTAGGCATTCCTAGGCATAAACCAAGAATTTCCAGGAATTGGCAGGCATTGCCAGGCATTACCCACGCATTACCTGGCTTTGGCAGGCATTGCAAGGCATTGCCCACGCATTGCCACGCATTGTCAGGCATTGAGAAGACATTGCCAGGCATTGTCAAGCATTGCATAGGCATTGCCATGCATTGCCCAAGCATTGCCAGGCGTTTCTAGGCATTGCCGGGCATTGTCTAAGCATTGCCATGCATTGCCCAGGAATTGCCATGTATTGCCTAGATGTTTCCAGGCATTGCTAGGCATTGCAAGGCATTTACCAGGCATTACCAGACATTGCCAAGTATTGTATATGCATTTTCTAGGCAATTTCCAGTCATTGCCAAGCAGTGTTAGGAATTTCCACGCATTGCCTAGGAAGTGCCAGGAATTTCCCAGGCATTGCCGGGTATTTTCAGACATTGCCTAGGCATTGCCAAGCATTAGCAGGCATTGCCCACGCATTGCCAGACATTGCCCAGGCATTGTCAGGCATTGCTAAGCAGTGCCTAAGCATTGCCAGGCATTGCTTGGCATTGCCTAGCATTCTCCGAGCATTTCACGGCATTGCCTACGCATAGCTAGGTATTGCCTAGGCATTTCCATGCATTGTAAGGCATTGTCGGGTATTACCTATGAATAGCTAAGTATTGCCAGGCATTTCCCAGGCATTGCTAGGCATTGTTGAGGCATTGCGAGGCATTGCCCAGGCATTGTTAAGCATTGCGAGGCAATGCCAATGCATTGCTATGCATTGCCTAGCTGTTGCCAAGCATTGTGCAAGCAAAACCAAGTATTTCCAGCCATTGCTATGCATTTCCAGGCATTGCTCAGCCATTGCCAGGCACTGCCTGGGCCTTCGTAGGCATTGCCAAACATTGCGAGGTGTTGCCTCGGCATTACCAGGCATCACTTAGGCATTGCCAGGCATTGTCTAGGCATTGCCTGGCATTGCCCGGGCATTGCCACGCATTGCTCAGGAATTGCCAGCATTGTAGGGCATTGCTAGGCATTACACAAGCATTGGCAGGCATTGCGAGGCAGTGCTTATGCATTACCATGCATTGCCAGGTATTGCCAAGCATTGCCTAGGCATTGACAGGCATTGCCTAGGCATTGCCACACATTGTCCGGGCATTGGTAGGCATTGCCACACATTGCCCAGGAATTGCTAGGCTTTGCGAGGCATTGCCTATGCATTGCCACGCACTACCAGGTATTGTCCACGTCAGAATACGATCTCTGTCAAGGCAGGTTAACTACCCAGGTCACCCTCCCGATGAGATTACCAAGAATCTCTACTCGGATTGCTCCAAAACTCTAGGCACTATCAATAATGGTTCAGCCTGGGCGTGAACCGCCTTGTTCCTACCCTACACGAACCGTTGGGGGTTGAAGCCGACCAATGGCACAATTATGAAGAATCCCCTAATAAGCGGTTCGACCGCAATCACATCCGGCTAATGGACAATAAGCTGTTGCATGTTCTTTGTCTTGTTCTACTCTTGATATAAAGAGGATATTCCTTCTCTCCCACTCTAACTATAACATTTATATCCATCCTATTCCCCTTTGGTTTTGTGGCTTTGCCGCCGTGTTCTCGCTGTGCTTGCTCTTTGCTTCCATTGCCCTTGCCAACCATTCCCCGCTCATCTCTCTTTACTTCGTTATCCTTCACCCAACATGCATCAACCTATCACTCACTTTGNTTCCTTGCATCTTCAATGCCATGCCTTTCTCCACCGTTTTCAGCTAGCTCCTCGGAACATCACACGCAGTTTTGTCTTTAGCTGACATGGTTGTGCATGTTCTGATTGCATCTACCTCCTTCTGCTACTCCCGTCTCCACCCATTGCATTCTTTTGACATGGTATGAGAGCATCAGGTGACAGTACTTGGTGTCCCGTGACCTAGTCATTGCTTTGCTGCTGCAAGTACCTCACTCCTTTGTCCCACCTTCATCTTCCACCACCATTGCCACCTCGCTCCTCTTGACTGTGCTAGCAGTTAATGCCAGCAGCAATACCTCGGTTGCTCCTCAAACGGAAGCGACACCTTGTCATCCCAATCAAACCTTGTGCCCAGATCGACGCTCATGGCAGAACTGGTGACACGATGTCGCTAACTGCAGAGAACAGCTCCCAAACCGCCACTTGTCGCCATCTTCTAGGAAGCTTCTCGCCACCCGCCACCCATTGCTTCTCTTCCTCAGCCGTTGCTCTGCTTTTGTGTCTCTTCCTCACCCATTGCTTCTCTTCCTCACCCAGCATGCATCAACCTATCACTCACTTTGCTCGCACGATCTCTTACTCGGCTCCTATCTTCCTTGCATCTTCAATGCCATGCCTCTCTCCACCCTTTTCAACTAACTCCTTGGAACATCACACGCATTTGTGTCTTCAGCTGACGTGGTTGTGCATGTTCTGATTGCATCTACCTGCTTTTGCTACTCCCGTCTCTACCCATTACATTCTTTTATCATGGTATGAGAGCATGAGGTGATAGTACGTCGTGTCTCATGACCCAGTCATTGCTTTGCTACTGCAAGTACCCCACTCCTTTGTCCCACCTTCATCTGCCACCACCATTGCCACCTCGCTCCTCTTGGCTCTGCTAGCAATTAACGTCAGCAGCAATACCTCGATTGCTCCTCAAACGGAAGCGGCACCTTGTCATCCCAATCAAACCCTGTGCCCAGATCCACGCTCGTGGAAAAACTGGTGACATGATGCCGCTAACTGCTGAGAACAGCTCCCAAACCACCACTTGTCGCCATCTTCCAGGAAGCTTCTCGCCACCCACCACCCATTGCTTCTCTTCCTCAGCCGCCGCAATCACCTTTTTCCTCCTCATTTCCTTCATCTGCCTCATATTTTCCAACTACCACAGCACAACAGCCTCATCAACATCATCTTCTTAAGCCGCTTCCTTCCACAGCTTTCTCACATCGTCAGCAGCAGCAGCGTGCCATCCTCCGTCAGGACATTGGACACCAATAATCTTCTTGCTCCTTTTGCGACCCAACTGGGGAACAAGCCATCACTCTCCTGGCATCAGTGGACCAGTGTCACTGCTTACGTCATGACTTCCTCTACTGCAAGCCAACTTCATCTCGCTGTTAGGATATCGGACACCACCATTCTTCCTTCTCACGCTTTGATCCAAATGGGGAACAAGCCATCACTCTCCTGAAAACAAAGCAACCGGCTGCTTTGCTTTTGCCTACTGCTGCCTCCCATGCCTCTTGTCACTACTTTGTCAAATCCATCTCGAGTTGTCCTCCAGCCTCCGTGTCTCCTCCACAGTATCTGTTGCCTCCTTCAACCTGCCTTTAGCATCAGCCTTATCTTAGGTGCCTTTGCATATTCGAGCTACTTCTACATCAGCCTCCTCATCATCCTCTACATCATTCCTCAGTGCACATGTTTTTTCCCCCGCTTCCACTCCAACATCTGTCATTCCTCCGCCATCATCCGCCTTCCTCATCTACTTGGCACAAGGATCTGCCCGGTTGCATTGCTTGTTATATGACGACCTGCGCCCACGCCAAAACGTCCGCAACGCACGCGGTTCGTCCCTATACCCACTTCGATATCATCACTTTCCACCTCCTTATTAGCTATCATCAGCATCTGTGGCCAGCACAAGGACCTACACAAGGTAGCTGCCCATTTTGTAGCAATCTTCACCCACGACAGCAACAGATTTCTTGTAGCGCGTTGGCTCTCACCTTCCCCTTGTTGCATTCTATCCCTCTATTCAACTGCGCACGTGGTTTCATCCCTGCGCCCATTCCGTCATCTATCGCTCCTCCGCCATCATCCGCCATCATCTGTTCGGAACAAGGATCCACCCAGTTGCATCGCGTGCTTTGTGACAACTTGTGCCCACGTCAAACATTTTGCAGCACTCAAGTCCTTCCCCTTGGGCCCAGCCCCTTTGATATAATCAGCCGCATCAATAGCCTCTTCGTCATCAACTCAGCCATCTGGCTCAATTGATTAGTGTGCAGTGCTCAAGTCACCCGTACGACTCACGGTATTCTGCCTTCTCCCTCACTCCATGGCAACACTCTCCTCTGCCTCGGAGACCTGTCCAACTCTTGCAGTTGACGCTCATAATCTCCTCCGCTGGACAGATAGTATCCTTCACAATGCATGCAACATCTACATCAATACATGCAGTGTGGCCGACTTCCTCCTTGGAAAGTATGACCATCTCCATAGCCCACGTGGCTGTGAAAGAAACTATGTCCGCACACTCAACGAGATATGGAGGGAATTGAAATGCCATCTTGCCAGTATTTACCACAGCCTTGATGAGCCGGGAGATATTGCAGCAGAGCAATGGTACTACCTCCAACATCACGGTTGGATGAGACGATCCTTCTACCTCCATACCTTTCACACGACAACATTCTCAACTAGGTGGGCCATCTCACACCTGTTTGCCTCAACCAACACTCAAACATGCATACAGGTCTCAAACGTGAGTGAGTGGGAACAGATCTTTTATAAGAAGCTCAACCCCTACCTTTTCCAGAAGTTCTCAATTGTAGGATCGCTATTCCGCGGGTATCTCTATTTTGGAGACAACTGCTCATCTGACATCTTCAACGCACAAATGGATCTCTTTGATGGCGGACTCATACACGACCTCCACAACCTAGTGGACCCTGGTCTTCATGAACTACTAACCCTGCATCCCGGGGACCTACCAGGCATGTGAAGAAAAATTCTCCATTATTGCGGAGGATCAGTCAATTGCCCATCATCCTGCTCTTCGGATATGATCTTAGCAACACTCAGACATGTGATTCATCTGCCATGAAAGATTCAAGGGAGGTGCCAAAACATGATCTCTGTCAAGGTAGGACAACTATCGGGGTCACCTTCCCGACGAGATTGCCTGACTTTCTACTCAGATTGCTCCAAAATTCCAGGCACTCTCTGTTGGAATTATGTCTCTATCAAGGCAAGAAAACCGATGGGTTCTCTCCCAGGACCATCTGGGTGCTCCCCTCTCTGAAAATCCGGACACTTTGAATAATGGTTCAGCCTCGGCATAAACCACCTCGGTCCCACCGTTGACGATGATAACTGACCAACGACACGATACCGAGTAATCCCCTAATAAATGGCTCGACCACACGCACGTCCGGCTAGTGCACAAGAAGCCGTTGCTTGTCATTTTTCCTGTTCTAACCTTGATATAAGGAGGATGTTCATTCCCNTCTCCCACGAGCATCTGGGTGCTCCCCTCTCTGAAAATCTGGACACTCTGAATAATGGTTCAGCCTTGGCATAAACCACCTCGGTCCCACCGTTGACGATGATAACTGACCAACGACACGATACCGAGTAATCCCCTAATAAATGGCTCGACCACACGCACGTCCGGCTAGTGCACAAGAAGCCGTTGCTTGTCATTTTTCCTGTTCTAACCTTGATATAAGGAGGATGTTCATTCCCTCCTAGTTTTAACCAGAACAATTATTCCCATCCTGTTCCCCTTTGGTTCTGCAGCTTCGTAGCCGTGTATTCGCTCTGCTCATCCCTCGCCAACTTTGCCTTTGCCAGCCACTCAAAGCTCTTTGCTCCATCACTCTTGCTCCTTTGCTCAGCAATTGCTTTCAGTTACTCATCTCACTCTTGGGTTCTCTCACAAATTTCTGTCTACCTCGCAACTCTGGTGCCTCACCTCTCTTCAAGCTTTGTGACTAACTCCTCGGGACTCCTTGCATCTCTTTGCTTTCGTTGCTGAACCGACATACCTATGCATGTCTTGTTGATTTTTCCTGCTTCTGCTCTTTCTACCCCTGCTTGTTGCATTATTCTGACATGGTATCAGAGCGTCAGGCAACATCACCAGGTGCCTTGTGACCCAGTCATCTCGTTGCTGCCGCCATTGCCTTCCTTCTCGAATCTGCATTCCTCAGCCGCTGCTACTGCCACTTTGTGCCTCTCTTCTCCACCAGTAGCTGACACCAGTAGCACCGCTTGAAGTGCTTTTCACGTTGAAGAAACGTCTCGTCACCCTGAGAAAGTCCTATGCCCACCTTGCGCCCGTGACCAAGAATCAGTGACTCATCATCACCAACAGCCGTAAGAAGCTCTCGAGTCGCTATCTGTTTTCATCTTCTTGGAAGCTTCTTGCCGCATGCAATGTGCCGCGTCTCATCAGACAAGTTCTCGCAAGTGCTCTCACCTTCTTCATCCTCTTCATCGGCATCATCCTCTTCATCCCCGTCACCTGCCTCAGCCCTCGCACACCCATCGCCTCGAGCCGCCCTCCAGCGCTGCCTCTGCTCGTCCTCGGCCACGGCAGGTCACCTTCCGCCACCAGGAGATGGGATACCACCAGTCTTCCTGGCAGTCGGTCTCAGGCCAACTGGGGAACAAGCCGTCACTCTCCTGACCCATGGATCGGCATCACTACCTACCTCACAACTTGCCCTGCTGGAGCCGTTTTTCTCTACCTAAAAGGATATCGGGTACCACCAGTCTTCCTGCCCGTCGAACTCAGGCCAACTGGGACACAAGCCGTCACTCTTCTGACAACAAAGGAACTGGTTGCCTTGCTCTACGCCCACTTTTGCCTCTGCAAAAGTCCATCCATTTCGCCATCCGCTCTGTCATCTGCCCTCTGCTGTCACTACTCTCACTACATCATCGTCATTCTCCTCCTGCTAAACTCTTCTTGACCTCAGCCTTTGTGTATCCTCCTCCTTGGCCATCATTTTTGTCTCTCGTCATGCCATCAGCATCATCATCAGCAGCCATCACTCTTCCACCTCTTTTATCACTCCAGCATCTTCCTCCTGTCATCGCTTCTCCCTCGCTCTCACTTTGCTACTATCATCCTCTCCTGCACCATCAGTCTCTGCATCTTCTGCTCATCATTTCCCCTCAGTCCATCCTTGCACCAGTCTCCTCCTCCAAACCGCCTTTAATCAACTCCATCCTCGCCCTCATTGTCATTGTTTCTTAGCGCACGAGGCTCCATACCTGCGTCCAACATTTGCCATCAGTGTCTGGATAATCATCACCATCATCAACCAGTCCTGCCATCCATTTTCTGCACATCACCAACGCAGCCTGCACTCACATCATTGACAAGCTCTCCATTGCATGGATCAACTTCCGCGATCTTGCATCTGACGCCAGCAACATCCTTAGTTGGTCAGACAACGTCATTGCCAGTGCACGCAACATCTACATCAATGAGTTTGAAGTGGCCGGAATGATGCTTGGTCAGTATGATCATCTTCACAGCAACCTGAGTCACCCTAAGGACTACGATGCTACCTTTGCTGCCATCTGGAGCATATTGAACACGCGGCTTGCTCCTGTCTACCACTTCATCGAACATCCAACTCATATTGCAGCTCAACGATGGTACTCCCTGCTTGAGTATGAGTAGGTCCAACGCTCCTACTATCTTCACACCTTTCATGTGGTGATGTTCCTAATTATGCCAGACATCCCCAAGCTGTTCTTCCTCCCAGAGGACGAAGAGGCTGATGTCACATCAACCAATGTCGACGAATGGCAGTAGATCTTCTACGAAAAGTTTGACCCCTATCACCTCTGTCATTTCTCCATCGTGGGATCTCTTGTTCGTGGACCACTCTACTTTGGAGAAAAATGCAGACATACCAATTTCTCTGCCCAGCTTGATCTCTTCAGCACCTAACTCTGACGAGGAATTTGTAGGCTTGTCAACCCCAAGCTCCACTTTCTCCTGGCCAAGCATAATGGAAACTTACCCCTCATGTGGCAAGGCCTGATGAACTACTGTGGAGGGTCGGTGAAGTGTGAATCCATGGGAGACAACAAGAGAAGTTGGGACATCATGTCTGCTACACTGCAATCCAAAGTTGTGCTCTCTTAATCACTGCCTTGAAGGATTAAAGGGGGGTGTCGGAATTATGACTCTTTCAAGGCAAGACAGCTAATGTGTTATCTCCCCAGGAGCATTTAAGTGCTCCCCTCACGGAAAATGCGGACACTCTAAATAATGGTTCAGCCTCGGCATTAACCACCTCGGTCCCACTGTTGACGATGATAACTGGCCAATGGCACAATACCGAGTAATCCCTTAACAAGCGGCTCAACCGCAAGCACGTCCGACTATTGTACAAGAAGCCATTGCTTGTCATTCGTCCTGTTCTAACCTTGATATAAGGAGGATGTTCATTTCCTCCTAGTTTCAACCAGAACAATTCTTCCCATCCTGTTCCCCTTTGGTTCCGTGGCTTCACCGCCGTGTCTTTGCTCTCCTCATTCCTCACCAAACTTGGCTTCACGAGCCACTCTCAGCCTGTAGTTTTTTTCCCTGTCACTATCGCTCCTTTGCTCAGCACTCGCTATAAGTTATTCATCTCACTCTTGGGTTCTCTCACAAACTTCTATCTACCTTGCAACTCTGGTGCCTCGCCTCTCTTCAAGCTTTGCAACTAACTCTTCGGAACTCCTCACATCTCTCTGCTTCTGTCACTCTGCCGACATACATTTGCATGTCTTGTTGCATCTGCCTGGTTCCCGAGTAGTTCCCAGGCACTACCAGGCATTGCCCAGGCATTGCCAGCATTGCCAAGCATTGCTAGGCATTATCTACACATTGGGAGGCATTACGAGGCATTGCCAAGCATTGCCAAGCATTCCTTAGGCATTGCCAGGCAATTCCAGGAATTGTCAAGCGTTGTCTAGGCATTGCCAGGCATTGACAGGCATTGCCTAGCCATTGTCAAGCATTGCCTGGGCATTGACAGGCATTGCCCAAGCATTTGTAGGCGTTTCTAGGTATTTTGCATGCATTGACATGAATTACCCAGGAGTTGTCAGGCATTGCTAGGCATTGCCTAGGCATTGCAAGGCATTACCTAGCATTGTCCAGGCATTGCCAGGCATTGCCCATGCAGTACCATGTATTTCCAGGAATTTCCAGGCATGACCAGGCATTGTCCAGGCATTGCCAAGCATTGTCCAGGCGTTGGTAAGTGTTGCCAAGCATTGCCTATGCATTGCCCAGGAATTGCAAGGCATTGCCTAGGCATTGTTAGGCATTGTTAGGCATTGCCAAGCATTACGCAAGCATTGTCTAGACATTGCCTAGGCATTGCAAGGCATTCCCATGCATTGCCTAGGATTACCTAGACATTTCCAGGCATTACCTAGGCATTGCCCAGGCATTTCTAGGTATTACCCTGGCATTGCCAGGCATTACCCGGGCATTGGCAATCATGCGCAGGCATTGTGAGGCGTTGCCAGGCATTGCCCTGGTATTGCCAGGCATTACCCGGGCATTGGCAATCATGCGCAGGCATTGTGAGGCGTTGCCAGGCATTGCCCTGGTATTGCCAGGCATTACCCGGGCATTGGCAATCATGCGCAGGCATTGTGAGGCGTTGCCAGGCATTGCCCTGGTATTGCCAGGCATTACCAGGAATTGCTTAGGCATTGCTAGGCATTGCCAGGCATTTCCTGGCATTTCCAAGGCATTGCCAAGCATTACGCAAGCATTGTCTAGACATTGCCTAGGCATTGTTAGGCATTGTTAGGCATTGCCAAGCATTACGCAAGCATTGTCTAGACATTGCCTAGGCATTGCAAGGCATTCCCATGCATTGCCTAGGATTACCCAGACATTTCCAGGCATTACCTAGGCATTGCCCAGGCATTTCTAGGTATTACCCTGGCATTGCCAGGCATTTCCTGGCATTTCCAAGGCATTGCCAAGCATTACCGAGGCATTGCCAGGCATTACCCGGGCATTGCCAATCATGCGCAGGCATTGTGAGGCGTTGCCAGGCATTGCCAGGCAATGAAAGGCATTGCCAGGCATTGCCCTGGTATTGCCAGGCATTACCAGGAATTGCTTAGGCATTGCTAGGCATTGCCAGGCATTGGCGGGCATGTCAGGAGAATGCAATGATTAAAAACAACAAGAGCAGAAGTGAGCAGAAGTAACAAAGCATGCAGGAACGTGTTGGTGTGATGATGGAGGTAGAAAGGCGGGTATTGTCCCAATGAGTTAGTCGCAGAGCTTGGAGGGAGGCTCGATACTGAGGAGGCGAGGTAGACAGGAGCCTCTGAGAGAGAGCAAGAGCAAAGCGAGTGATGGATTGATGTGTGCTAAGTAAAGGATCAGGTGTGATGGAGCGAAGAAATCGGATCTGGGAATGATTGGTGAAGGCAGAATGAGCGAGGAATGAGCAGAGCGAAGACACGGCTGCAAAGCCGCAAAACCAAAGAGGAACAAGATGGGAAGAGCTGTTCTCGTTAACCACCAGCGAATGAATGTCTGTAGAAACATACAGCAGAATAGGACAAGAGAAACATAGCAACAACTTCTTTTCGCTAGCTCGACGGGGGTGACACGTGTCCCGTTATGAGGAGATGACTTGACACACGGGACTCAGCTGTCAGAATGTTTGTAGAGCCGTTAGGTCAAGGTGGTTCGGTCTTAGACCGTAAGCGCTGTTAAAAAAATGGGAATATCTCTTATTGTAGTTTGTGCTTTCCAACAGACCCCATGAGTCTGACAAGAGTTAGTAGCAGTACCTCTTCCAATCAGCAGGAAGCTGACCATTCCAGTATTCAAGGAGACCTTTCCACATGGCGTGAAGGTCATCGGGATGAGCGGAGACCAGGGGATGAAGGTCTCTGTTAATGAAGTGCCGCAACCAGGTTCTGAGGCCATAGTCAAAGTTGTTATGCTTTATGGTCATTTCTGCTGGGGAGCATTGATTGCTAAGATACTTGGGTTCCCCAAGGAGGGTATTTGTAGTTGCAAATCCACCAAAGAGCTCTGGATAGAGCAGTATGAAGATTTGTGTTAGTCACTCCTTGATGTTCCTTTCTTGTTTGTAGTCAATCTTGACCGCTTGTCCTTGGGAAGCTTCTACAGGAGCAAGGGAGGGTGTTGTAGATCCTTCTGCCTGTAGCTCTTCTACCTCTTCTTCTTCTTCTTGTACCACCAGGTCAAGTTTGAGTTAGGGTCTGGAGTTGAGCTCTCTTGGCAGAGGCAGAAAGTCGGGATTGTCCCCGCATGTGAGGGTGATCCACCGCCGCTTCCATGCCTCATGTTGCAGACTGAACCAAAGTTCTCGTCCATTTTGTGTATTTTCTCCTAGACAGTGGAAGGACGTGTTGACGAGGTTGAAGATGTGCCCCCAGATCAGGAGGAAGGTCGCATGATAGAGGTGCAGAGGTTTTGGAGGAGTGCGTTGATGCTCATATGCCCCGAGGAGGAATTCTGACACACGATACTCATTAATGAAGATGGTGGTGGTGATGGTCAGTATCGTGTGTGACCAGTTGTGAATATTGCTGCCATCTTCATCAAGAGTTGGACAGGTGTGCCAGGGATTGGCCATTGCTAAAGTTAGAGGGACGGAACGATATGACGTGGCAATCTATGACTGGCGGGGAGGAAGGCAAGGCGAAGAAGGTTGCTGCTGAGGATGCTGGAAAATTGCTTAGAGGCGAAACTACGGGCGCAGGGGTGGAACCTCGTGCGCAGTAGGCGGTTCGGCGTGGGCGCAGGTCGTCGCGAAACGGGCAATGCGACCGGGCGGATCCTTGAGTAGAGAGGATAATGAAAGCGGATGATGGCGGAGGAATACTTGACGGCGGAGTGGGCACAGGGCGAGACCACGTGCGCTACTAAAACAGAGGCATAGAACGCGGCAAGGAGAAGGCGAGAGCCAACACGCTGCGAAAACATGTTAATGGCGTGGTTGCAAGCTGCTGCGAAGCAGACAGCTACCTCGTGCTGGCCACAGATGCTGATGATAGCTGATGAGGAGGCAGAAGCTGATGATATAGAGGTGGGCACAGGGGCAAACGTTGTGCGCTGCATGAGTTTCGGCGTGGGAAAATGTCGTCATGAACAAAGCGATGCGACCGGGCAGATCCTTCTGCCGAGCGGAAGAGAAAAAATTGGAATGAGAGGAATGGATGATGACGGAGGCGACTGATGGCTGAGTGGGCGCAAGGATGGAACCACGTGCGTTGCGACGTGATGCGGATGGTGGCAAGGATGAAGCTGATGACGAGAGGCGATTCAAACGAGGCAGATGAACATGCGATGAGGCTGACACAAAAGAAGGGACTGGAGGAGATGATGAATGAGGAGGTGCAAAGACTGAGAGAGAGAAGGCTGACAAGGATGACGATGTCGTGATGAGGATGAGGAAGAATTGATGGCAGGGGCTGGATGACAAAGCGATTAGGGGGGCTGTGGTGAGTGCTGGTGAGGCAACCAGTTCCGTAGTTGTGAGGAGAGGGATGGATTGTTCCCCAGTTGGCCCAAGACCGACGGGCAGGGACAATGGTGGTATCCGATGTACTGATACTGCAGAGGAAGTTGTGACGGAAGCAGTGACGCTGTTCTGCTCATGTCAGGAGAGTGATGGCTTGTTCTCCATTTGGCTCAATGGTAGCAAAACCACTGGTGGTGTCCAATGTCCTGACCGCAGACGGCACGCTTGTGCTGCTGATGACATGTTAAGGCGATGCGAGGGCGCGGCTCCAAACAACGGATGCAAGAAGGGCGAGGGGAATAAAGCAAATGGCAGAGGAGGCAACTGGAGCAGATGCAAAAGATAAGATCAGACGCGACGTCTCTGATGACGAGGGGAGGATAGAATGTAGGTGGTAGGAAGCTTCAAAAAAGATGGCAATAAGCGGCAGCTCGCGAGCTGTTCTTAGTTGTTCTCGACGTCGAGTTCACCCGCTTGGCCAAAAGAGCAGATTTGGATGTAGGACTTGACCGGGATGGCGAGGTGTCGTTTCCATCCGAGAAGCAAATGATATAGATGTGCTGACGTCAGCTGCTGAATAAGTGGAGAGGCGTGCGGTAGTGATAGCAGTGGCAGAGGAATGCTGGTTGGAGAAATGAAGCAACGGTGGCGACAGAGCGATGACGGGGTCACGAGGCACCATGTGATGTGGCCTGTTGTTCTGATACTATGTCATGAGAATGCAATGAGAGAAAACGGCAGGAGCAGAAGCAAGCAGAAGCAACAAAACATGCAGGAACTTGTTAGTGTGATGACGGAAGCAGAGAGGCGGGTGCAGTCCCAATGAGTTAGTCGCAGAGCTTGGACGAAGGCTCCGTACTGAGGAGGCGAGGTAGACAGGAGCTAGTGAGAGAGAGCGAGAGCGAAACGAGTGATGGATTGATGTGTGCCGAGCAAAGGATCAGGTGTGACAGAGCGAAGAGATGGAATTTGGGAATGGTTGGTAAAGGCAGAATGAGCGAGGAGCGAGCAGAGCGAATACATGGCAGCAAAGCCGCGGAACAAAAGGGGAACACGATGGGAAGAACCATTCTGGTTAACCACAAGGGAATGAATGTCCCAAAAAAATTACAGCAGAACAAAACAAGAGGGGCATAACAACAGCTTCTTTCCACTAGCTGGACGCGGGTGACAAATGTCACGTTATTAGGGATGAATTGACACACGAGACTCAACGGTCAAAATGCTCGAAGAGCCGTTAGGTCAAGGTGGTTCGGTCTCGGACCTGAACCGTTATTAAGAAACTGAACATAACTCTTGTCAGAGTCTGTGCTTTCCAAGAGGGTATTATCCAGGCATTTCCAGGCATTGCCATGCATTACCCAGGCATTGCAATGCATTGCCCAAGCAGTGCAAGGAATTTCCCACGCATTTCCAGGCATTGTCACGCATTGCTCAGGGATTGCCAGGCATTTCCAGGCATTTTCCAGGCATTGCCAGGCATTGTCAAGGAATTGCCAGGCATTGCCTAGGAATTTTCAGGCATTCTCAAGCATTGTCCAAGCATTTCCAGGCATTGCCAGGCATTTTCCAGGCATTTCCAGGCATTGCCAAGCATTTCCCAGGGACTGCCAGGCAATGCCCGGGCATTGCCAGGTATTGCTAAGCATTTCCAGGCATTACCCAGGCATTACCAGGCATTGCCTAGGCATTACCACGCATTGCCAGACATTTCCTGGGCATTGCCAAGCATTGCCAGGCATTCCCAGGTATTGCCTAGGCATTGTCCACGCATTGCCCAAGCATTACTAGGCATTGCCTAGGTATTCCGAGGCATTGCAAAGCATTACCCAGGCATTATCCAGTAGTTTCCCAGGCATTGCAAAGTGTTGCCAGGCACTGCCCGGCATTTCTCAAGGATTGCCAGGCATTGCCGGGTATTTCCTAGGCATTGCACAGGCATTGCCACGCATTACCTAGCATTGCTCAGGCAATGCCAGGCATTGCCCATGCAATGCCATTAAGGCTGCACACCAAATCCCATGATTCGTGGATAAGATTCGTGAACTCGGATCCAGATTCGGATTCGGAGATCCAAATCTTTCATTATGATTTGATTTGGGACTCAGAGTTCCGTTTCCCTCTAGTTTCAATGTGGAAAACACGGATTTATGTGGCAGATAAGAGGATTTTTACATGCCATCACCTATAGGATTCGGAAAATATTTGTGAATCTTATGGATTTGCGAATCCAGGTTCGGATTTGTGAATCAAAGCCAGGCCTGGATTTGGATTCGTGAATCCGGATCCAATCTTAGATCCGGGAATCTTACCCGATGTACACCCTTGCCATGCATTACCAGGCATTGCCTAGGCATTGCAAGGCATTGCTTGGGCTTTGCCAGGCATTGCCCAGGCATTGCCAGACATTACCAAGACTTGCCAGGCATTGCCCACGCATTTCAAGGCATTATCCAGGCATTTCCAAGCATTGCTAGGAATTACCCAGGCTTGGAAAAGGATTGTCAGGCATTGCCCAAGTGTTGCCACGAATTGTCCAGACATTGTAAGGCATTGCCGAGCAATGCCCATGCATTGGTAGGCATTGCACAGGCATTGCTAGGCATTTCCCGGGCATTACCAGGCATAACGAGGCATTGCCAAGCATTGCCGAGGCATTGCAAGGCATTGCCCAGGCATTGTCAGGCATTGACAAGGGATTGCCACGCATTAGCAGGCATTACCATGCATTGCCAAGCATTCCCAAGAATTGCCAGAAATTGCTGGGCATTGCCACGCATTGTCCACACATTGCAAGGAATTGTCCTCACATTGCTCAGCATTGCCAGGCATGTCCAGGCATTACTAGGCATTGCCCAAGCATTGCCAGGGATTACCTAGGCATTGCCACGCAGTGCAAGGCATTGCCAGTCTTTGCCCATGCATTGACAGGCATTGCCAGGCATTGATTAGGCATTGCCAAGCATTTCCCAAGCATCGCTAGGCAATGCGTGGGCATTGCAAGGCATTGCCAGGCATTGCCCAGGCCTTTCCCGGGCATTGAAAGACTTTGCCAGGCATTGCTAGGAATGGCCAAGCATTGCCCAAGCATTGCCATGCATTTCCCAGGCATTACCAGGCATTAGCAAGGAATTGCCAGGCATTACCAGGCACTACCATGCATTGCCAGGCATTCCCTAGGTGTTACCGGCATTGCCAGGCATTGTTAGGCATTGTCCACGAATTTTCAGGCATTGGGAGCATTGCCTAGACATTGCCAAGCATTTCCCAGGAATTTCCAGGCATTGCCTAGGCATTACCCAGGCATTGCTAGGCATTGCCACGTATTGCTAGGCATTTCCCAGGCATTGCCAGGCATTGCACAGGCATTGCCACGCATTGCCACGCATTACGAGGCATTGTGAGGTGTTGTTTAGGCATTGCCAGGCATTGCCTAGGAAAGGCTTGGCATTGCCAGGCATTGCCATGCATTGCCAAGCATTGCCCACGCGTTGCCAGGCATTGCAAGGCATTGCCTAAGCATTAGTAGGCATTACGTAGGCATTGCTAAAAGTGATCCAGGCATTTCTACGCATTGCCCAGGAATTGCCAAACATTGTGAGGTAATCTAGGCATTGCCAAGCATCCTCCATGCATTTCTATGCATTGCAAGGCGTTGCCTACGCATTTCCAGGCATTGCTCAGGCATTGTGAAGCATTGCCAGGCATTGCCTAGGCATTGTTCAGGCATTGCCAGGCATCACCAATAATTGCCCGACATTGCCAAGGCATTGTCAGGCATTGTCGAGGCATTCCCCAAGCATTGCCTACGCATTGCGAGGCATTGCCTATTCATTGCCAAGCATTGCTAGGCATTGCCGGGCATTGCCGAGCATTGCCACGCATTGCCCAGGCATTGCCAGGCATGGCCTAGGTATTTCCCAGGCATTGTTAGGCATTGTTGGGAATCGCCTATGCATTGCCGCGCATTGCCAGGAATTGTCTAGGCATTACCCAGGCATTGCCCATGCATTGCCTAGGCATTTCCTAATAATTGCCCTGGCATTGCCCAGGCATTACCCAGGCATGGCAAGGCATTGCGAGGCATTGCATAGGCATTGCCCAGGCATTGCCAGGAATTGTTGAGACATTGTCATGCATTAGCGAGGCATTGCGTACGCATTGTTTGGCATCGCCAGGCATTGCCTAAGCATTGCCCAGGCATTGCCAGGCATTTCCTAGGCATTACCAGGCATTACCAGCCATTTCTAGGCATTGTCCAGGCATTTCTAGGCATTTCCCAGGCATTCCCAGGCATTGCCAGGAATTGCCCAAGCATTACGAGGCATTACCTTGGCTGTTCAAGGCATTGCAACGCATTGTCCAGGCATTGCCTAGGCATTTCAAGGCATTTCCAGGCATTGCCGGGCATTATCCAGGCATTGCCAGGCATTGCCTAGGCATTGCCAGGCATTGCCAGGCATTACCATGCATTGCTAGGCATTGCGACGGCATTGCCACGCATTGCCAAGCATTACCTAAGCATTGCCAGGAATTGCCAAGCATTGCCCAAGCATTGGCAGAAATTGCCCAGGCCTAGGCAGGCATTGGCAGGCATTGTATATGCATTGCCAAGCATTGACCAGGCATTGCTCAAGCATTTCCAGGCATTGCCCATGAATTTCCAGGCATTGCCTAGGCATTTTCCTGGCATTGCTAAGCATTGCCTAGGCATTGTCAGGCATTGGTAGGCATTGTTAGGCATTGCAAGTCATTGGCAGACATTGCCCAAGCATTACCTAGGCATTTCCCGGGCATTGTCAGGCATTTCCAGGCATTTCCTAAGGATTGCCACGCATTGGTAGGCACTACCTAGGCATTACAGAGGCATTCCCAGGCATTTTCTAGGCATTGCCAGGCGTTGCCAGACATTGCTTGACATTTTCCAGATATTTCCATGCATTGCCCACACATTGCCAGCCATTGCCAGACATTACCTAGGCATTACCATGCATTGCTAGGCATTGTACAGGCATTGCCAGGCATTGCCCGGGCATTGCTTGGCATTGCGAGGCATTGCCTAAGGATTACCCAGTCATTGCTAGGCATTGCCCAGGCATTACCAGGCATTGCTCAGGTATTGCAAAGCAAAGCAAGGAATTCCATGGGCATTGCGAGGAGTTACCCATGCATTACAGGCATTGCCAGGCATTGCTTGGCCTGGCCCAGTTGTCTTGTGTTTGCTAAAGGGGTCTTGGCTTTGCTCGAGTTGTCTTGGTCTTGCTCCTGTTGTCGTGGCCTTGCTCCTGTTGTCTTGGGCTTCCTCCAGTTGTCTTAGGCATGCTCCATTTGTCTTTGCTTTGCTCTGGTTATCTTGGGCTTGCTCCAGTTGTCTTGAGCTTGCTCCAGCTGTTTTGGCCTTGCACCAGTTGTCTTCGGCTCATTCTAGTTGTCTTGTGCTTGCTCCACTTTTCTTGGCCTTCCTTTAGTTGTCTTTAACTTGCTCCAGGTGTCTTGTACTTGCTCCAGTTCTCTTGGCCTTGCTCAAGTTGTCTTGGCCTTGATCCAGTTATCTTGAACTTGCTCCAGTTGTCTCTGTCTTGCTCAAGCTGTATTGGGCTGGCATCATTTGGCTTGGCCTTGCTCCAGTTGTCTTCAGCTTGCTACAGTTTTCTAAGGTTTGGTTTAGCTTTCTTGGCCTTGCTCCAGTTGTCTTGGCCTTGCTCCAGGTATCTTGCGCTTGCTCCAGATGTCTTGGGCTTGCTCCATTTGACTTGGTCTTGCTCTAGCTGTCTTGGGCTTGCTCCGATTGTCTTGGGCTTGCTCGGGTTGTCTTGGCCTTTCTCTAGTTGTCATAGCCTTGCTCTAGTTGACTTGTGCTTGATCCAGTTTTCTTGGGCTTGCTCCATTTGTCTTAGCCTTGCTCCAGTTATCTTGGGCTTGCTCCAGTTGTCTTGGGTTTTCTCCAGTTGTCTTGGTCTTGCTCCAGTTGTCTTGGCCTTGCTGTAGTCGTCTTGGGCTTGCTCCAGTTGTCTAGGCCCTTCTCCAGTTGTCTTGGCATTGGTCTAGTTGTCTTGGCCTGGCTCCAGCTGTCTTGGCCTTGATCCAGTTGTCTTGGCATTGATCCAGTTGTCCCCGGCTTGCTCGAGTTGTCTTGGGCTTGCTCATGTTGTCCTGGCCTTGCTCCAGTTGTCTTAGCCTTACTCCAGCTGTCTTCGCCTAGCTCTAGTTGTCTTGTTCTTGATCCAGTTTTCTTGGGCTTTCCCCATTTGTCTTGGCCTTGCTCCTTTTACCTTGGGCTTTCTCTAGTTGTCCTGGGCTTGGTCTAGTTGTCTTGGCCTTGGTCCAGTTGTTTTGGGCTTGCTCCAGTTGTCTTGGCCCTTCTCCAGTTGTCTTGGCCTTGTTCCAGTTGTCTTGCCCTGGCTCCAGTTGTCTTGGCCTTGCTCCAGTTGTCTTGGCCTTCATCTAGTTGTCTTTAGGTTGCCCCAGTTTACTTTGGCTTGCTCTAGTTGTCCTGGCCTTGCTCCAGTTGTCTTTGCCTTGCTCCAGTTGTCTTCGACTTGCTCAAGTTGTCTTGGGCTTGCTCCAGTTGTTTTGGCCTTGCTCCATTTCTATTGGCCTTGCTCACGTTGTCTTGGCCTTGCTCTAGTTGTCTTGGGCTTTCTCTAGTTGTCTTGGGCTTGCTCCAGTTGTCTTGGCCTTGCTCTAGTTTTCTTGCGCTTGCTCCAGTTGTATTGGCCTTGCTCCTATTGTCTTGGGCTTGCTCCAGTTGTCTTGACCTTGCTCCAGTTGTCTTGGACTTGCTCCAGTTGTCTTGGGCTTGCTCCAGGTGTCTTGGCCTTGCTCCTGTTGTCTTTGCCTGTTCCAGTTGTCTTGATCTTGCTCCAGCTGTCTTGGCCGTGCTCCTGTTGTCTTTGCCTGCTCCAGTTGTCTTGATCTTGCGCCAGCTGTCTTGGGCTTGCTCCAGTTGTCTTGGGCTTGCCCCAGATGTCTTCTACCATTAGGGACTCCTATTACGAGCTGTCACCGTTGAGCACACATAGTGAAATTCTTTGGTCATGGTTAATGACATATGCCTACTTTGGTTGGTCATTTTGCATGGTAGGCACCCTCTACCACTACTAAATGAATGTTCTTATACTTGCTAGTGGATACTAGTATTCCGATACTATTGTTTCCCCCTCTGACCATTTGTGACTCATATTATGAGTTATCAACATTGACCCATCATAGTTGAATTCTTTAGTCACGATCAGTAACATATGCCGATTTGGTTGGTCATTGTGCATGGTAACCATACCGTACCACTGCTTATTGAAGGTTTGTGTACTTGCTAGTCAAGAGATAGTATTCCCAAACCATTGTTTCCCCCTTTAACCATTTGTGACCCGTGTTATGATTTGTCAACGTTGACGAAACATGGTGAAATTCTTTGGTCATGGTCTCTGACATATGCCTACTTTGGTTGGTCATTCTGCATGGTAGCCACACGGTGCCACTGATTATTGAAGATATTTGTACTTGCCAGCGGATAACTATTATTTCCAAACCATTGTTTCCCCATGTGACCATTTGTTTGTTGTATTGTGAGTATTCGAGTTGACCACACATAGTGAAACTGTTTTCTCATGGTCAGTGACATATGCCTACTTTGGTTGGTCATTGTGCATGGTAGCTACACCATACTACTTCTCACTGAAGGTCTTTGTACTTGCTAGTTGATAACTATTACTCTAAACCCATCATTTCCCCCTCCGACCATTTGTGCATCGTATTATGACTTGTCCATGTTGACCAAAGAAAGTGAAGTTTTTCGGGCATGTTTAGTGACATATGCTTACTTTGGTTGGTCATTGTGCATGGTAGCCACGCCGTACCACTACTTACTGACGGTGCTTGAACTTGCCAGTCGATAACTAGTACTCCCAAACCATTTTCCCCCCCCCCTCTAACCATTTGTGACTCATACTATGAGTTGTCAACGTTGACCAGACATAGTGAGATTCTTTGGTCATGGTCAGTTAAACATGCCTGCTTTGGTTGGTCATTGTGCAATTTATTTGTACTTGCTAGTCAATAAATGATATTCCAAAACCAAATTTTCCCCTTTGACCATTTCCGACTCATATAATGAGTTCCCAATGTTGACCACAAATAGTGAAATTCTTTGCTCATGGCCAGTGACATGCATACTTTGGTTGGTCGTTGTGCATGGTATCGAAACCGTTTCACTAGGTATTGGAGGTCCTTTTACTTGCTAGTTAATAACTAGTATTCCCAAACCATTGTTTCCCCTTGTGACCATTTGTGCCTCGTATTACGAGTTGTCAATATTAACCACACATGGTGTAATTCTTTGGCCATGGTCAGTGACATGTGTCTACATTGGTAGGTCATTGTCCATGGTAGCCAGACTGGGCCACAGATTATTGATGGTGTTTCTCCTTGCTAGTAGATGAATAGTATTTCCTAACCATTGTTTCCCCCTCTGACCATTTGTGACTTGCATTATGAGTTGTCAGCGTTGAACACACCTAATGAAATTCTTTGGTCATGGTCAATGACATATGCCTACTTTGGCTGGTTGTTGTGCAAAGAAGCCACACCGTTCCAATACATATTTAAGGGTTTTGTACTTGCAAGTCGATAACTAGTAATCCCCAACCATTGTTTACCCCTCTAACCATTTATGACTTATGTTATGAATTTTCAACGTTGACCACACAAAGTGCAATTATTCGGTCATGATCAGTGACATATGCCTACTTTGGTTGGCCATCGTACATGGTACAACACGTTACCACTATTTTTTAAATGTCTTTGTACTTTCTTTTCAATAAATAGTATTCCCAAAGCATTGTTTCCCCCTATGACCAGTTTTCACTCACTTAAAGAGTTGTCAATGTTTACCACACATCGTGAAATTCTTTGGTCATGGTCA
>SZWC01003236.1:136646-147684 GCA_023375785.1 Penium margaritaceum
AAATGGTCAGAGGGAGCGAAAATGGTATGGGAACCCTATGTATCAACTAGAAAGGAAAAACAACTTCAATACGTAGTGGCACGGCGTGGCTACTGTGCACACCAAACAACCAAACTTGGCATATTTTACTAACCATGACCAAAGAATTTCAATTTGAATTGGTCAACGTTCACCAACCATAACACGGGTCACAAACGGTCAGTGGGGGAAATAATGGCCTGTGAATGTTTGTTCTCAACTAGCAAGTACAACGACCTTCAATCAGTAGTAGCATGGTGTGGCTACCATGTACAACGACAGACCAAAGTAAGCATATTTACTTCCTTTGACCAAAGAAATCCGCTGTATGTGGTCAACGTTAACAACTCATAATACAAGTCACAAATGGTCAGAGGGGACAACAATGGTTTGGGAACACCAGGTATCAAAAAGCAAGCACAAGGACCTTCAGTAAGTTGTGGCATGGTGTAGATACCATGCACGATGACCAACCAAAATAGGCATATGTCACTGACCATGACCAAAGAATGTCAGTATGTGTGGTGAACTTTGACAACTCATAACACGAGTCGCAAATGCTCAGAGTGGAAGATAATGGTTTGTGAATACTAGTTATCGACTAGCAAGTACAAATGATTTCAATATGTAGTGGCACAGTGTGGCTACCATGCAAAGTGACCAACCAAAGTATGCATATGTCACTGACCGTGACCAACATGTTTCACTTTATGTGGTCAACGTTGACAACTCACAACACAAGTTACACACAGTCAGAGGAGGGTAACAATGGTTTGGGAACTGTAGCTATCAACTAGACAGCACAAAGACCTTCATTACGTAGTGACACGGAATGGTAACCATGTACAGTGACAAACCAAAGTAGGCATATGTCACTAACCATGACCAAAAAAATTCACAGTGTGTGGTCAACGTTGAAAACTCAAAACACAAGTCACAAATGGTCTGAGGGGGAAACAATGGGTTGGGAAACCTAGTTATCAACTAGCAAGTACAAAAACCTTCAACAAGTAGTGCCACGCTGTAGCTAGCATGTACAGCGACCAACCAAAGGATACATACGTCACTGACTATGACAGAAGAAGTCCACTATGTGTGGTCAACATAAAAAACTCATAACAAAAGTCACAAATGGTCAGAGGGATAGACAATGGTTTGGGAACCCTTTCTATCCACTAGAAAGGACAAAGAACTTCAATACCTAGTAGAACGGTGTGGCTACTATGCACATCAAACAACCAAACTAGGCATATGTCACTGACCATGACCAAAGAATTTCAATAACGGTGGTCAAAGTTCACCAACCATAACTCGATTCACAAATAGTCAGAGGGGGGAACAATAGTCTCAGAATTGAAGTTCGGAACTAGCAAGTAGAACAACCTTCAATCAGTATTAGCACAGTGTGGCTACCATGCAAAATGCCCACAAAAGTAGGCATATGTACTGCCTTTGACCAAAGAAATACGCTGTGTGTAGTAAACGTTGACAACTCATAACACGAGTCACAAATGGTCAGAGGGGGAAACAATGGTCTGGTAACACCAGGTATCAACTAGCAAGCACAATGACCTTCAATACGTTGTGGCACGGTGTGGATACCCTGCACGATGACCAACCAAAGTAGGAATATGTCACTGATTATGACCAAAGAATGTCACTATGTGTGGTAAACTTTGACAACTCATAACACCAGTCACAAATGGTAAGAGTCAAAGATAATGGTTTGTGAACACTAGTGATCGACCAGCAAGTACAAACACCTTCAATATGTAGTGGCACAGTCTGCGTATAATGCACATTGACCAACCAAAGAATGCATATGTTACTGACCATGATGAACGAACTTCACTTCATGTGGACAACGTTGAAAACTCACAACACAAGTCATAGAGAGTCAGAGTGGGGTAGAAATGCTTTGGGAATACTAGCTATCAAGTACAAAGCACAAAGACCTTCAACGCGTAGTGACACAGCGTGGTAACCATGTATAGTGACAAACCAAAGTAGGCATATGTCANAGAATGCATATGTTACTGACCATGATGAACGAACTTCACTTCATGTGGACAACGTTGACAACTCACAACACAAGTCATAGAGAGTCAGAGTGGGGTAGAAATGCTTTGGGAATACTAGCTATCAAGTACAAAGCACAAAGACCTTCAATGCGTAGTGACACAGCGTGGTAACCATGTATAGTGACAAACCAAAGTAGGCATATGTCACTGACCATGACCAAAAGAATCTCACAGTGTGTGGTGAACGTTTAAAACTCATAACACCAGTCACAACTGGTCATAGGGGGAAACAATAGGTTGGGAACACAATTTATCAACTAGCAAGTACAAAGACCTTCAACGCGTAGTGACACAGCGTGGTAACCATGTATAGTGACAAACCAAAGTAGGCATATGTCACTGACCATGACCAAAAGAATCTCACAGTGTGTGGTGAACGTTTAAAACTCATAACACCAGTCACAACTGGTCATAGGGGGAAACAATAGGTTGGGAACACAATTTATCAACTAGCAAGTACAAAGACCTTCAACAAATAGTGGCATTGTGTGGCTAGCGTGCACAGTGACCAACCAAAGGATGCATACGTCACTGACTATGACCGAAGACGTCCACTATGTGTCGTCAACATTGACAACTCATAACACGAGTCACATATATTCAGAGGGAGAGACAATGATTTGGGAACCCTATGTATAAACTAGAAAGGACAAAGAACTTCAATACGTAGTGGCACGGTGTGGCTAATATGCACACCAAACAACCAAACTAACCATATGTCACTGACCATGACCAAAAAATTTCAATATGGGGGTCAACGTTCACCAACCATAACACAAGTCACAAACGGTCAGAGGGTGAAACAATAGTCTAGGCATATCATTTCTCAACTAGAAAGCACAACGACCTTCAATCCGTAATAGCACGGTGTGGCTACCATGCATAATAACCGACCAAAGTAGGCATATGTACTGCCTTTGACCAAACAAAGTTTCCTGAGTGTGGCCAACGTTGAGAACTCATGATACGAGTCACAAATGGTCAGAGGGGGAAACAATGGTTTGGGAACACCAGGTATCATCTAGCAAGCACAAGAACCTTCAATAATTTGTGGCACGGTGTGGATACCATGCACGATGACCAACCAAAGTAGGCATATGTTACTTACCATGACTAAAGAATGTCACTATGTGTGGTAAAACGTTGACACCTCATAACACGAGTCAGAAATTGTCGGAGTGGAAGATAATGGTTTGTGAATACTAGTTATCAACTAACAAGTACAAATACCTTCAACATGTAGTGGCACAGTGTGGCTACATTGGAAGTGACCAGCCAAAGTATGCATATGTCACTGACCATGACCAAAGAGTTTCACTTCATGTGGTCAATGCTGACAACTCACAACACGAGTCACAGATAGTCAGAGGGGATAAGAATGGTCTGGAGAGACTAGCTATCAAGTAGAAAGCACAAAGACCTTCAATACGTAGTGACACGGCGTGGTAACCATGTACATTGACGAACCAAAGTAGGAATATGTCACTAACCATGACCAAAAGTGTTCCAGAGTGTGTGGTCAACGTTGAAAACTCATAACACGAGTCACAAATGGTTAGAGGGGGGAACCATGGGTTGGGAACACTAGCTATCAACTAGCAAGTACAAAGACATTCAACAAGTAGTGGCACGGTGTGGTTAGCGTGCAAAGTGACCAACAAAAAGATGCAATCGTCACTGACCATGACCAAAGAAGTCCACTATGTCTCGTCAACATTGACAGTTCATAACACGAGTCGCAAATGGTCAGAGAGAGAGACAATGGTTTGGGAACCCTATGTATCGTTTAGAAAGGACAAAGAACTTCAATGCGTAGTGGCACGGTGTGGCTACTATGCACACCAAACAACCAAACTAGGCATATGTCACTCACCATGACCAAAGAATTTCAATATGGGTGGTCAACGTTCACCAACCATAACATGAGTCACAAACGGTCAGAGGGGTAAACAATGGTCTAGGAATATGTGTTCTCAAATAGCAAGTACAACGAACTTCACTCAGTACTAGCACGGTGTGGCTACCATGCACAAAGAGCGAACAAAGTAGGCATATGTACTGCCTTTGACCAAAGAAATCCGCTGTGTGTGGTCAACATTGACAACTCATAATACGAGTCACAAATGGTCAAAGGCGGAAACAATGATTTGGGAACACCAAGTATCAACTAGCAAGCAGAAGGACCTTCAATACGTTGTGGCACGGTGTGGTTACTATGCAGGATGACCAACCAAAGTAGGCATATGTCACTGACCATGACCAAATAATGTCACTATGTGTAGTAAACTTTGACAACTCATAACAAGAGTCACAAGTGGTCTGGGTGGAAGATAATGGTTTGTGAATACTAGTTATTGACTAGCAAGTACAAATACCTTCACGATGTGGCTAACATGCACAGTGAACAACAAAAGTATGCATATGTCCCTGACCATGACCAAAGAATCTCACTTCATGTGGTAAACTTTGACAACTCACAAAATGAGTCACATATAGACAGAGGGGAGTAACAATGGTTTGGGAAGATTAGCTATCAGCTAGAAAGCACAAAGACATTCAATATGTAGTGACACGGTGTGGTAACCATGTACAGTGACAAACCAAACTAGGCATATGTCACAGACCATGACCAAAGATTTTCAGTATGGGTGGTCAACGTTCACAACCCATAACACGAGTCACAAATGGTCAGAGGAGGGAAATAATGGCTTCGAAAGACTACGTATCTACTAGCAAGTACAAAGACCTTTCGTATGTATTGGCACGGTGTGGCTACCGTGCACAATGACCTACCCATGTAGGCATACATCGCTGATTAAGGCTGCACACCAAATCCTAGGATTCGTGAATAAGATTCGTGAACCCGGATAAAGATTCGGATTCGGGGATCCAAATCCCTCATGAAGATTCGATTCGGGACTCGGAGATCCTTTTCCCTATTGTTTCAACATGGAAAACAGGGATTTATGTGGCAGATTAGAGGATTTTTACCTGCCATCACCCATAGGATTCGGAAAAGATTCGTGAATCTTACAGAGTTGCGAATCCGGATTCGGATTCGTGAATCAAAGCCAGACCTGGATTCGGATTCGTGAATCCGAATCCAATCTGGGATCCGGGAATCTTACCCGGTGTGCACCCTTATCACTGATCACGACGACAGATGTTTAGTGTGTGTGGTCAACGTTCACAACTCATAATACAAGTCAATAATGGCCAGAGGGAGAAACAATGATTTGGGAATACTCGGAATTGACTAGCAAGTACAAAGACCTGCGATAATTAGTGGCACAGTGTGGCTACCATGCGCAATGACCAACCAAAGCATGCTTGTGTCACTTACTATGACCGAAGAAGTCCACTATGTGTGGTCAACATTGACAACTCATAACACGAGTCACAAATGGTCATAGGGATAGACAATGGTTTGTGAACCCTATGTATCGACTAGAAAGGACAAAGAACTTCAATACGTAGTGGCACGGTGTGGCTACTATGCACAATAAACAACCAAACTATGCATATGTCACTGACCATGACCAAATAATTTCAATATGGGTGGTCAACGTTCACCAACCATAACACGAGTCACAAACAGTCAAAGGGGTCAACAATGGTTTGGGAATATCCGTTTTCAACTAGCAAGTACAACAACCTTCAATCAGTAGTAGCACGGTGTGGCTACCATGAAAAATGACCGACCAAAGTAGGCATATGTACTGCCTTTGACCAAAGAAATCCGCTGTGTGTGGTCGATATTGACAACTCATAATACGAGTCACAAATGGTTAGAGGGGGGAAACAATGGTTTGGGAACACCAGGTATGAGCTAGTAAGCACAAGGACCTCCAATACTATGTGGCACCGTGTGGATACCATGCACGATGACCAACCAAAGTAGGCATATGTGCCTGACCATGATGAAAGAATGTCACTATGTGTGGTAAACTTTGAAACCTCATAATACGAGTCATAAATGGAAAGAGTGGAAGATAATGGTTTGTGAATACTAGTCATCGACTAGCAAGTAAAAATACCTTCTATATGTAGTGGCCCAGTGTGGCTACAATGCACAGTGACCAACCAAAGCATGCATATGTCATTGACCATAACCAAAGAATTCCACTTCATGTGGTCAACGTTGACAACTCACAACACAAGTCAAAGATAGTCAGAGGGGGTAACAATGTTTTGCGAAGACTGGATATCAACTAGAAAGCACTAAGAGATTCAATACGTAGTGACACGGTGTGGTAACCATGTACAGTGACAAACCAAACTTGAAACATGTCACTAGCCACGACCAAAAGAATTTCATAGTGTGTGGTCAACGTTGAAAACTCATAACACGAGTCACAAATGGTCAGAGGGGGAAACAATGGGCTGGGAACACTAGTTATCAACTAGCAAGTACAAAGAATTTCAACAAGTAGTAGCACAGTGTGGCTAGCGTACACAGTGACCAACCAAATGATGCATACGTTATTGACTATGCCCGAAGAAGTCCACTATGTGTGGTCAACATTGACAACTCATAACACGAGTCACAAATGATAAGAGGGAGAGAAAATCATTTCGGAAACCTATTTATCCACTAGGAAGGACAAATAACTTCAATACGTAGTGGCACAGTGTGGCTATTATGCAAACCAAACAACCAAACTAGGAATATGTCACTGACCATGACCAAAGAATTTCAATATGGGTGGTCAACGTTCACCAACCATAACACAAGTCACAACCAGCCAGGGGGGGAAACAATAGTTTGGGAACACGAGGTATCATTAAGCAAGTACAAGGACCTTCAATAAGTTGTGGCACGGTGTGGATACCATGCACGGTGACCAACCAAAGTAGGCATATGTCACTGACCATGACCAGAGAATGTCACTATGTGTGGTAAACCTTGACAACTCACAACACGAGTCACAAATGGTCAGTGCGGAAGATAATGTCTTGTGAATACTAATAAAGGACTAACAAGTACAAATACGTTCAATATTTAGTGGCACAGTGTGGCTACCATGCAAACATACCAACCAAAGTGTGCATATGTCACTGACCATGACCAAAGAATTTCACTTCATGTGGTCAACCTTGACAACTCACAACACGACTCAAAGATAGTTAGACGGGAGTAAAAATGGTTTTGGAACACTAGCTATCAACTAGAAAGCACAAAGACCTTCAATACGTAGTCACATGGTGTGGTAACCATGTACAATGACAAACCAAACTAGGCATATGTCACTGATCATGACCAAAGAATTTAAACATGGGTGAACAACTTTCACAACACATAACACAAGTCACAAATGGTGAGAGGGTGAAACAATGGGTTGGGAACACTAGTTATCAACTAGCAAGTACAAAGACCTTCCACAAGTAGTGGCGCAGTGTGGCTAGCGTGCATAGTGACCAACAAGAGGATGCATACATCACTGACTATGACCAAAGAAGCCTACTATGTGTTGTCAACATTGACAAATCATAACACAAGTCACAAGTGGTCAAAGGGAAAGACAATGGTTTGGGAACCCTGTGTATCAGCTAGAAAGGAGAAAGAACTTCAATACATAATGGCACGGTGTGGCTACTAAGTACACCAAACAACCAAACTAGTTATATTTCACTGACCATGACCAAAGAATTAAAAAATGGGTGGTTAACGTTCACCAACCATAACACGAGTCACAAACGGCCAGAGGGGGAAACAATGGTCTGGGAAAATCAGATTTCAACTAGCAAGTGCAACGACCTTCAATCAGTAGTAGCACGGTGTGGCTACCATGCAAAATGACCGACAAAAGTAGGCATATGTACAACCTTTGACATAAGAAATCCGGTGTGTGTGGTCAACGTTGACATCTCATAAAACGAGTCACAAATGGTTAGAGGGGGAAACAATCGTTTGGGAACACCAGGTATCAACTAGCAAGACCAAGGAACTTCAATACGTTGTAGCACAGTGTGGAAACCATGCACGATGACCAACCAAAGTAGGCATATGTCACTGACCATGACCAAAGAATGTCACTATGTGTGGTAAACGTTGACAACTTATAACACAAGTCACATGTGGTCCGAGTGGAAGATAATGGTTTGTGAATAACAATTATGGACTAGCAAATACAAATACCTTCAATATGTAGTCGCATAGTGTGGCTTCCATGCATACCGACCAACCAAATTATGCATGTCAATGACCATGTCCAACGAATTTCACTTCATGTGGTCAACGTTGACAACTCACAACACAAGTCATAGGTAGTCAGAGGGGGGTAACAATGGTTTGGGAACACTAGATATCAACTATAAAGCACAAAGACCTTCAATACATAGTGACACGGCGTGGTAGCCATGTACAGTGACAAACCAAGGAAGGCATATGTCACGGACCATGACCAAAAGACTTTCACAGTCTGTTGTCAACGTTGAAAACTCATAACACAAGTAACAAATGGTCAGAGGGGGAAACAATGGGTTGGGGACACTAGTTATCAAGCAGCAAGTACAAAGACCTTCAACAAGTGGTGCCACGGTATGGCTAGCATACACAGTGACCAACCAAAGGATGCATACATCATTCACTATGACCAAAGAAGCCAACTACGTGTGGTCAACATGGACAACTCATAACACGAGTCACAAATGGTCAGAGGGAGAGACAATGGTTTTGCAACCCTGTGTATTGACTAGAAAGGACAAAGAACTTCAATACGTAGTGGCACGGTGTGGCTACTATGCACACAAAACAACCAAACTAGGCATATGTCACTGACCATGACCAAAGAATTTCAATATGGGTAGTCAACGTTCACCAACCAAAACACGAGTCAGAAACGGTCAGAGGGGGAAACAATGGGTTGGGAACACCTGGTATCAACTAGCAAGTACAAAGACCTTCAACAAGTAGTGGCACGGTGTGGCTACTATGCACACAAAACAACCAAACTAGGCATATGTCACTGACCATGACCAAAGAATTTCAATATGGGTAGTCAACGTTCACCAACCAAAACACGAGTCAGAAACGGTCAGAGGGGGAAACAATGGTCTGGGAATATCAGTTCTCAACTATGTAGTACAACAAACTGCAATCAGTAGTAGCACAGTGGGGCTACCATGCACAACGACATACCAAGGTAGGGATATGTACTGCCTTTGACAAGAGAATTCCCCTCTTTGTGGTCAACATTGACAACTCATAATACGAGTCACAGATGGCCAAAGGAGGAAACAATGGGTTGGGAACACCTGGTATCAACTAGCAAGTACAAAGACCTTCAATACGTTGTGGCACTGTGTGGATACCATGCACGATGACCAACCAAAGTAGGCATATGTCATTCATCGTGATTGAATAATGTCACCATGTGTGGTAAACGTCACCAACTCATAACACGAGTTACAAATGGTCAGAGTGGAAGATAATGGTTAATTAATAGTAGCTATTGAATAGAAAGTACAAATACCTTCAATATGTAGTGGCACAGTGTGGCTACCATGCACAGTGCAAAACCAAAGTATGCATATGTCACTGACAATGACCAAAGAATTGCACTTCATGTGGTCAACGTTGACAACTCACAACACGAGTCACAGATAGTCAGAGGGGGGTAACAATGGTTTGGGAAGACTAGCTATCAACTAGAAAGCACAAAGACCTTCAATACGTAGTGACACGGCGTGGTAACCATGTACAGTGACAAACCAATCTAGGCATATGTCACTGACCATGACCAAAGATTTTCAATATGGGTGGTCAACGTTCACAACCCATAACACGAGTCACAAATGTTCAGAGGGGGAAACAATGGGTTGGGAACACTAGTTATCAACTAGCAAGTACAAAGACCTTCAACAAGTAGTGGCACGGTGTGGCTAGCGTGCACAATGACAAACCAAAGGATGCATACATCACTGAGTATGATCAAAGAAGTCCACTATGTGTGGTCAACATTGACAACTCATAACACGAGTCACAAATGGTCAGAGGGAGAGACAATGGCTTGGAAACCCTATGTATTGAGTATAAACGACAAAGAATGTCAATACGTAGTGGCACGGTGTGGCTACTATGCACACTTAACAACCAAACTAGGCATTGTTGAAATAGTATGCACCTTGTCCACTGCCTAGCTGGCTAGCTACACATACAGACAAGGCATGCACTGCTCTGTGGAGTACGTCCCCTTGGTCTGTTTTGAGATGGGCCAGGAATGCACTGCCCATAATGGGTATGTCCCCTGTGGCTCATCATAGGAACCATACCTTTTTGGCATGGTTGAATAGGCACCGGAGTCTCAGACGAGAGATCGCAGGTTCAAACCCCGCGACGGCCACATTTTGTTGTGGCCAAAACTGGGACAGGAAGCTTCTATGAAGCTTACTAAAAGCCTGGCTTGAGGATGACACTTGGCGGTCTAAGGACGCGCCAAGTAGGATTGTAGGTTGAGGTTGGCTCCAGTGGAGCCACTACAAGCAGAAGCTTTAGCAAAGCTCTGCAAGTATAAAAGCCTGTACCTTGCATGCATCCATTTACAGTTCTTGCCTTTGAGACTCCTCACAGAGTGTCCAACCAAAGGTAGACACTAAAGACCAACATGCGGACTTCGTGAGGTTGCAAACCAAACGAACCTAAAGTGTGGATCCCTCGTTCGAGGGTGATATGTTATCTTGGTTGCAATACCAAGAGCGGTTGGCGGCCTCCCATGTCGGGACCCGTTTTCTAGACCGTTGCTATCCGGCGCATTGACAAAGGGTTATGGGCCCACACTTCTGGTTCTAAGGCACGCTTCCAAGACCGACTAGCGCGTGGTCTTGCAGGGCGCACAGGTACAACAGGGACACGACCATCGGACGGCTCCATCTGCTCCATCGGCTCCATCGGCTTCTTCAGGTAGGGTGCGCGCACGTGGCGGACTAGGGGACGAGGA
>SZWC01003236.1:154794-178398 GCA_023375785.1 Penium margaritaceum
TGAGGTTGGCTCCAGTGGAGCCACTACAAGCAGAAGCTTTAGCAAAGCTCTGCAAGTATAAAAGCCTGTACCTTGCATGCATCCATTTACAGTTCTTGCCTTTGAGACTCCTCACAGAGTGTCCAACCAAAGGTAGACACTAAAGACCAACATGCGGACTTCGTGAGGTTGCAAACCAAACGAACCTAAAGTGTGGATCCCTCGTTCGAGGGTGATATGTTATCTTGGTTGCAATACCAAGAGCGGTTGGCGGCCTCCCATGTCGGGACCCGTTTTCTAGACCGTTGCTATCCGGCGCATTGACAGGCATATGTCACAAACCATGACCAGAGAATTTCAACATGGGTAGTCAACATTCACAATCCCCAACACGACGGTCAGAGGGGGAAACAATGGTCTCCAAATATCAGTTCTCAACTAGCAACTACAACGACCTTCAATCAGTAGTAGCATGGTGTGGCTACCATGTACAATGACTGACCAAAGTAGGCATATGTACTGCCTTTGAGCAATGAAATCCGTTGTGTGTGGTCTATGTTAACAATTCATAACACGAGTCATAAATGGTCAGATGGGGAAACAATGGTTTCGGAACACCTGGTATTAACTAGCAAGCACAAGGACCTTCAATGAGTTGTCACGATGTGGATACCATGCACGATGACCAACCAAAGTAGGCATGTGTCACTGACCATGACCAAAGGATGTCACCATGTGTGGTAAACTTTGACAACTCATAAAACGAGTCCCAAGTGATCGGAGTAGAAGATAATGGTTTGTTCATACTATTCATGGACTAGCAAGTACAAATACCTTCCATATGTAGTACCATAGTGTGGTTACTATGCATAGCAACCAACCAAAGTATGCATATGTCACTGACCATGACCAAAGAATTTCACTTCATGTGGTCAATGTTGACAACTCACAACACGAGTCACAGATAGTCAAAGGGGGTAACAATGGTTTGGGAAGACTAGCTATCAACTAAAAAGCACAAAGACCTTCAACACGTAGTGACACGGCGTGGTAACCATGTACAGTGACAAAGCAAAGTAGTCATATGTCACTAACCATGACCAAAAGAATTTCACTGTGTGTAGTCAACGTTGAAAACTCATAACGTGAGCCACAAAGGTTCAGAGGGGGAAAACATTGGTTGGGAACACTAGTTATCAACTATCAAGTACAAAGACCTTCAAATAGTAGTGGCACGGTGTGGCTAGCGTGCACAGTGACCAACCAAAGGATACATACGTCACTGACTATGACCGAACAAGTCCACTATGTGTGGTCAACATTCACAACTCATAACACAAGTCACAAATGGTTAGAGGGAGAGACAATGGTGTAGGAACCCTATGTATCAACTAGAAAGGACAAAAAACTTCAATGCGTAGTGGCACGGTGTGCCTAGTATGCACACCAAAGAACCAAACTAGGCATATGTCACTGAGCATGACCAAAGAATTTCAATATGGGTGGTCAACGTACACCAACCATAACACAAGTGACAAACGGTCAGAGAGGGAAACAATGGTATGGGAATATCATTTCTCAACTAGCAAGTACAACTACCTTCAATCAATAGTAGCACGGTGTGGCTACCATGCACAATGACCGACCAAAGTAGGCATGTGCACTGCCTTTGACCAAAGAAATCCGCTATATGTTGTCAACGTTGACAACTCATAAAACGAGTCACAAATGGTTAGAGGGAGAGACTATGGTTTGGGAACACCAGGTATCAACTAGCAAGCACAAGGACCTTCAATAAGTTGTGGCACGGTGTGGATACCTTGCACGATGACCAACCAAAGTAGGCATATGTCACTTACCATGACCAAAGTATGTCAGTATGTGTGGTAAACGTTGACAACTCATAACACGAGTCACAAATGGTCAGAGTGATAGATAATGGTTTGTGAATACTAGTTATCAACTAGCATGTACAAATACATTGGATATCCAGTGGCACATGTTGGCTACCATGCACACTCACCAACCAAAGTATGCATATGTCACTGACCAAGACCAACAAATTTCACTTCATGTGGTCAACGTTGACAACTCATAATAGGAGTCACAAATGGTCAGAGGGGGAGACAATGGTTTGGGAACACCAGGTATCAACTAGCAAGCACAAGGACCTTCAATAAGTTGTGGCACGGTGTGGATACCTTGCACGATGACCAACCAAAGTAGGCATATGTCACTTACCATGACCAAAGTATGTCAGTATGTGTGGTAAACGTTGACAACTCATAACACGAGTCACAAATGGTCAGAGTGATAGATAATGGTTTGTGAATACTAGTTATCAACTAGCATGTACAAATACATTGGATATCCAGTGGCACATGTTGGCTACCATGCACACTCACCAACCAAAGTATGCATATGTCACTGACCATGACCAACAAATTTCACTTCATGTGGTCAACGTTGACAACTCACAACAGGAGTCACAGATAGTCAGAGGGGGGTAGCTATGGTTTGGGACTCTAGCTATCAACTAGAAAGCATAAAGATCTTCAATACGCAGTGACACGGTGTGGTAACCATGTACAGTGACAAACCAAAAAAGGCATATGTCACTAACCATGACCGGGTGGATCCTTGTCTCGAGCAAAAAAATGATGCAAAAAGCAAAGGAACGATTGATGGTTCAGCGGGCGCAGGGGTGAGACCACGTGCGTTGTTGAAATAGAGGAATAGAATGCGGCAAGGGGAAGGCATGATTCAACGTGCCACGAGAAATCTGCCGCCAGCGTGGGTGCAGGCTACTGCGAAGCGGGCAGCTAGCTCATGTAGGTCCTTGTGCTGGGCGCAGATGCTCATGATGCAGAGGCAGAAGTTTAATAGTGACGGAGTGGGCACAGGGGCAAACTGTGTGCGCTGAAAGACGTTTTGGCGTGGGTGCAGGTCATCGCGCAACGGGCGATGCGACCGGGCAGATCTTTGTGCCGGGTGGAAGAATGATGCGAAAACGGAGGAATACGAAGGTGGCTTATGACTGATTGGGCACGGGGGGGAAACCACATGCGCTTTGAATCTATGTGGACAATGAATGAAGAAAAGGCAACGCGAGGGAGGCAGATGAGGCTGAGTCGAGGAAGGAGGCTCGAGTAAAGATGATGATAAGAGCTTGAAGGCAGCTGATGAGGATGAGGTTGACGCAAAGATGGAGGGAGGGAACGCTGATGAACACGTGACGGAGGCGGAGGATGGAGGTCACGGCAGGTAGAGGATGGTGGCGCGATAGGAAGCACGAGCGAGGCAACCAATTCATCTTCTTTGAGGAGAGTGATGGCTTGTTCCCTTGTTGGCCCGAGACTAATGGGCAAGAAGACTGGTGGTCTCCGATATCCTAGCAGCGCGAGGAAGCCGGTTGCGGCGGAGACGGTCGTGAGATAGGCAGTGTTGGTGGTCCGCAGATGTGAGGAGAGTGACAGCTTGTTCTCCAGTTGGCTCGCAAGAGGAGCAGGGAGACTGGTTGTGTCGGACATCCTGACGGCGGCTAGCAAGCTCCTCTTGCTGACAACACAAGAGGGCGGTGCGAGGAGGCGGCTTGAGATGAAGAATGCAGTGGAGCTGAGGAAGTCCAAGCAGGTGAAGTAGAGAAGTGATGGAGTCGTAGGCGCTTTGTGGCGGCGGAGGTGATGAGAGGTAGCTGACAGCAGATGGCAAGAATCTTCCCTGAAGTTGACAGCAGGAGGCGACACGAGAGCTGGTTGTGGCTGATGTGGACGACGAGTCACTGATAGTTGGCCACGGGCACGGAATGGGCGCACGCCTTCCTCAGGATGACGAGACGTTTCTTTAGCACGGGGAACTCTTCAGGCGGTACTACTGATGTCAGCTGCTGGTGAAGCGGAGAGGCGCAAAGTGGAGGTGGCGGCGACGAAGGACTGCAGATCAAAGCAGTGTGGCGAAGGTGGCGGTAGTGCGATGACTTGGTTACGGAACACCAAGTGATGTTGCCTGATGCTCTGATACCATGTCAGAATAATGTAGGCACGAGAACAGCAATAGTAGAAGCAGGAAAAAGCATCAGAACATGCACGAGTCCATCAACAACGTGACGGAAGCGAGAGCGGTCCCGAGGAGTTAGTCGCAGGGCTTGAAAAGGGCTGGGATCCCTAGGAGATAAGGTACACATTCTGATGAGAGAGATCGAGGGCGAGATGAGTGATGGTTGGCTGGGAGATAGCTGAGCGAAGGAGCGAGAGTGACGGGGCAAAGAGCTGCAAGTGGGGAGAGGCTGGCAAAGACAAGGTATGCGAGGTGCGAGCAAAGCGAAGACACGGCGACAAAGCCACTGAACGAAAAGAGAACAGGATGGGAAGAACTGTTCTGGTTAATTCAAGGGAATGAACGTCCTCGAAATAAAAAGACAAAACAGGGCAAATGGGTAGAGTAACGGCTTCTTTCAGCTAGCCGGACGCGGGAGACAGGTGTCAATTCATTAGGGGATGACTTCATAATAGGTTCCGAACAATCGAGTGACCGGAGAGCCGTTGGTCAAGGTGGCTCGGTCGTTCGACCTGAACCGTTATTGAGACAGGGTGTGATATTTTCTATTTCTTGTCAAGGCTTCATCCCAACACCCTCCTTGAAGTTTGACAAGAGGTAAGGAGGCAAGGGGAATGGTCAGTAGTAGCGCTCCCAGTTTTCCACCCCATTGGAGGATGTGGGAGATTGTGGGGTCCGAGGCCGTTCTTTGATGGCTCTAAGTTCTGTTTCTTTCTCCATTCTCCTGTGATCTATGATGAAGGGTTGCAGCTGAAGTCGTCATTCCTCCAGAAGTTCACTGTATGGAGGAGGTTCAAGAGCAGCCCATCCGAGTTCAGNTTTGACAAGAGGTAAGGAGGCAAGGGGAATGGTCAGTAGTAGCGCTCCCAGTTTTCCACCCCATTGGAGGATGTGGGAGATTGTGGGGTCCGAGGCCGTTCTTTGATGGCTCTAAGTTCTGTTTCTTTCTCCATTCTCCTGTGATCTATGATGAAGGGTTGCAGCTGAAGTCGTCATTCCTCCAGAAGTTCACTGTATGGAGGAGGTTCAAGAGCAGCCCATCCGAGTTCAGGGGATTCTGCTCCTCTGCGTGAGCAGTAGTCCCCGAGAGCGTGGATGGTCCGGCAGACAGCCTCATGACGGTGTGCTGCAATGATAGGGTGGAACGCGTCGTAAGTGCTCATGTATAGAAGACCTCGCAGTTAAGCTTGGGCAGTGCCATACTCTTGTCTTCCGCGTGCTGTTATGTGGCCTTCTTTGCTTCCAAAGTTTTGCAGTACGTCAAGGAGGTTGTATCCATATATGTCCAGGGCGGAGATTTCACGTCGCATTTGGCAACGCCACCATTCAAAGTTGTGACTCCTGTCGGTTGCAAAGCTGAGCAGAGCGATGTTGTTGTTCAGGGGAGCGACTTCATCGTAGAGCACAATGGTCCGTTGTTGCTCTTCCATGAGAAATGTTGTGGGTGATAACTGAAAACAGGTGGCACTACTGCACTGAGGGATTAAGAACTGTAGTTGAGCAGGATGGAGTGCAAGTTACAGTAGGGCAGGCGATGGACTGAGCACTAAGGAAAAACCACGGGTGCTCAAGATGTTTCGACGTGGACGCAGGTCATCACAAAATGGGCAGAGCAACCAAGTGGATCTTGTGGCGAGCAGGCGATGAAGACAAATGATGGAGGAGGAAGGCTTGAACGGTGGAGTGGGCGCATGGGTGAAACCACGTGCGTGGAGGAAGTTTCAGTGTGGGCGTAGGACATCGCGACTCTAGCGATGCGACCGGGCGAATCCTTGTGCCGGGGGGGAAAACGATGTGGCAAGTAGAAGAACGATTGATGATTTAGTGGGCCCAAGGGTGAGACCACTTGCGCTGTTCAAATAGAGGAATAGAATTTGCAAGGGGAATGCAGAAGCCAACGCGCCGCAAGAAATCTGCTGCGAGCGTGGGTGCAGGCTGCTACAAAGTGGGTAGCTAGCTTATGTAGGTCCTTGTGCTGGCCGCAGATGCTGATGATGCAGAGGTGGAAGTTTGATAGTGACGGAGTGGGCGCAGGGGCGAACCGCATGCGCTACAGAACGTTTTGGCGTGGGTGCAGGTCGTCGCGTAATGTGCGATGCAACGGGGCATATCCTTGTGCCGAGTGGATGAATGATGCAAAAAAGAAGACTGGTGGTGTCTGATATCCTGGCAGCGCAAGGAAGCCGGTTGCGGCGGAGAAGGTCAAGAGATAAGCAGTGTTGCTGGTCTGCAGATGTCAGGTGGTGACGACTTGTTCCCCAGCTGGCTCGCAAGAGGAGGAGGGAGACTGGTGGTGTCCGATATCCTGACGGGCGGCTGGCATGCTGCTGTTGCTGCAACACGAGAGGGCGGTACGAGGAGGCGGCTTGGGATGAAGAATGCAGTGGGTCTGAGGAAGTCGAGGCAGGTGAAGTAGAGAAGTGAGGGAGGCGTAGGCGCTTTGTGGCGGCGGAGGTGATGAGAGGTAGCAAAAAGCAGATGGTAGGAAGCTTCCCAAAAGTTGATAGAAGGAGGCGGCTCAGGAGCTGCTTGCGTTTGATGTGGACGACGAGTCACCGAGAGTTGGCCACGGGCGCGGATTGGGCGCAGGGCTTCCTCAGGATGACAAGACGTTTCGTTAGCACGAATAACTCTTCAGGTGGTACTACTGATGTCAGCTGCTGGTGAAGCAAAGAGGCGCAAAGTATAGGTGGCGGCTGCAAAGGAGTACAGATCAAAGTAGTGTGGTAAAGGTGGCGGTAGTGCGATGACTTGGTTATGCAACACCAAGTGATGTTGCCTGATGCTCTGATACCATGTAAAAAGAATGTAGGCACGAGAACAGTAGTAGCTGAAGTAGACAGAAGCATTAGAATATGCACGAGTGCGTCAGCAAAGTGACGCAAACGAAAGCGGTCCCGAGGAGTAAGTCGCAGAGCTTGAGAAGGGCGAGGATCCCTAGGAGATGAGGTAGACAATCTGTTGAGGCGATCGGGGGCGAGATGAGTGATGGCTGGCTAGGAGAGAGCTGAGTGAAGGAGCAAGAGTGAGAGAGCAAAGATTTGCGAGTTGGGAGAGACTGGCAAAGACAAGGAATGTGAGGTGCGAGCAGAGCAAAGACACAACGGCGAAGTCGCAGAACCAAAGGGGAACAGGATGGGAAGAACTATCCTGGTTAATTTGAGGGCATGAACGTCCTCGGTATAAAAAGACAGAACAGGGCGAGTGAGCAGAGTAACGGCTTCCTTTCACTAGCCGGACGCGGGTGACAGGTGTCACTTTATTAAGGTATGACTTGACAGTAGTTTCCGAACGGTCGAGTTACCGGAGAGCCTTTGGTCAAGGTGGCTCGGTCGTTAGACCTAAACCTTTATTGAGACCGGGTTTGATGTTTTGTATTTCTTGTCAAGGCTTCATCCCAACACATAGTTGGGTCAGAGTTGTGCCAGATCAGTGCCACAGTTGTGCTAGAGTTGTCCCATAGTTGTGCCAGAGTTGTGCCAGAGTTGTGCCACAGTTGTGCTTGGGTTTTGCCATAGATTTACTGGAGATGTGCCAGAGTTGTTCCAGAGTTGTGGCACTAATGTGCAAGAGTTGTGCCGGAGTTGTGCCAGAGTTGTGCTAGAGTTGTGACATAGTTGTGCTAGAGTTGTGCCATAGTTATGCCAGAGTTGTGCCAGCATTGTGCGAGAGTTATGCTAGAGTTGTGCCACATTTGTGCTATAGTTGTGCCAGAGTTGTGCCAGAGTTGTGCCAGAGTTGTGCCAGAGTTGTCCCAAAGTTGTGCCAGGCTTTTCCAGGCATTGCCCATGCTTTTCCAGGCATTTCCAACCATTGTCCAGGCATTGCCAGGCATTGCTGGGCATTTCCTAGGCATTGCCCAGGCACTGGAAGGCATTTTCCAAGCGTTCTCAGGCATTACTTGGCATTCCCCAAGTATTGCCAAGCATTACCAGGCATTGCCGAGGTGTTTCCACACATTGCCAGGCACTGCCAGGCGTTGCCCAGGCATTTCCAGGCATTGCCTAAGCATTTCCAGGCATTAATAGGCATTGCCAGAGCATTTATAGGCATTGCCCAAGGAAAGCCAGGCATAGCCCAGGGATTGCCAGGCATTGCCCAAGCATTGCCAGGCATTACCAAGCATTGCCAGGAATTGCCCAGGTATTGCCAGGAATTTTCCACGAATTGTCATGCATTGCCAAGCATTGCCTAGGCCTTGCCCATAAATTGAGAGGCATTGCCAGGCATTGTCCACGCATTGCCACGCATTGCCCAGGCATTCCCACGAATGGCGACGCATTCTCAAGCATTGCCAAGCATTGCCAAGTATTGCCCAGGCATTGCCAGGCATTGCCAGGCATTGCCACGCATTGCCTACACATTGCCTGGCTTTACAAGGCATTGCCCTGTCATTCCAATGCATTGACGGGCATTGTCAGGCGTTTCCCAGGCATTGCCAGGCATTACTGAGGATCGCCCATGCATTGCTATGCGTTGTCCAAGCATTTCCACGCATTGCTATGAATCGCTAGGCATTTTCCATTCATTTCCAAGCATTGCCAGGCATTGTCCAAGCATTTCCTAGAATTGCCAGGCATTTTCCAAGCATTGCAGAGGCATTGCCAGGCATTTTCCAAGCATTGGCGGGCATTGCCACAAATTGCCAGGTATTGTCGGGGCATTGTCTAAGCATTGCCATGCATTACGAGGCATTTCTTAGACATTGCCTGGAAGTGTCGTGGATTGCCAGGTATTGCCGAGGCATTGCCAAGCATTGTCCACACATTTATTGGCATTGCCAAGGCATTTCCCGGCATAACCAGGAATTGCTAGGCATTGCCGGGCATTTGTGCGGCATTCCCAGGCATTGCTATGAACTACCATGCATTGCCAGGCATTACTAGACATTGCGATGTCATTGCCAGGCATTGCCCACACATTGCCAGGCATTGCCTAGGTGTTTCCAAGCATTGCGAAGCATTGCCAGGCATTGTCAAGCATTGCCCAGGCATTGCCAGGCATTGCGAGGCATTGTCTAGGCATTTCCACGCGTCACCACGCATTGCCAGGCATTGCAAGGAATCACCTATGCATTGCTAGGCATTACCCAGGCATTGCTAGGCATAAGCCAAGAATTTCCAGGAATTGGCAGGCATTGCCAGGCATTACCCACGCATTGCCTGGCTTTGGTAGGCATTGCAAGGCATTGCCCAGGCATTGCCACGCATTGTCAGGCATTGAGAAGACATTGCCAGGCATTGTCAAGCATTGTATATGCATTGCCTAGACATTGCCATTCATTGCCCAAGCATTGCCACGCGTTTCTAGGCATTGCCGAGCATTGTCTAAGCATTGCCATGCATTGCTCAGGAATTTCCATGTATTGCCTAGGCGTTTATAGGCATTGCTAGGCATTGCAAGGCATTTACCACGCATTACCAGACATTGCCAAGTATTGCATATGCATTTTCCAGGCATTTTCCAGTCATTGCCAAGCAGTGTCAGGAATTTCCACGTATTGCCTAGGAAGTGCCAGGTATTTCCCAGGCATTGCTTAGTATTTTCAGACATTGCCTAGGCATTGCCAAGCATTAGCAGGCATTGCCCACGCATTGCCAGACATTGCCCAGGCATTGTCAGGCATTGCTAAGCATTGCCTAGGCATTGCCTAAGCATTGCCAGGCATTGCTTGGCGTTGCCTAGCATTTTCCGGGCATTTCACGGCATTGCCTACGCAAAGCCAGGTATTGCCTAGGCATTGCCATGCATTGTAAGGCATTGTCGGGTATTACCTAGGAATAGCTAGGCATTGCCAGGCATTGCCCAGGCATTGCTAGGCATTGTTGAGGCATTGCGAGGCATTGCCCAGGCATTGTTAAGCATTGCGAGGCAATGCCAATGCATTGCTATGCATTGCCTAGCTGTTGCCAAGCATTGCGCAAGCAAAACCAAGTATTTCCAGCCATTGGTATGCATTGCCAGGCATTGCCCAGCCATTGCCAGGCATTACCTGGGCCTTCCTAGGCATTGCCAAGCATTGCGAGGCGTTGCCTAGGCATTACCAGGAATCACCTAGGCATTGCCAGGCATTGTCTAGGCATTGCCTGGCATTGCCCGGGCATTTCCACGCATTGCTCAGGAATTGCCAGCATTGCAGGGCATTGCTAGGCATTGCCCAAGCATTGGCAGGCATTGGGAGGAAGTGCTTATGCATTACCATGAATTGCCAGGTATTGCCAAGCATTGCTTAGGCATTGACAGGCATTGCCTAGGCATTGCCACGCACTGTCCGGGCATTGGTAGGCATTGCCAGACATTGCCCAGGAATTGCAAGGCTTTGCGAGGCATTGCCTATGCATTGCCACGCACTACCAGGCATTGTCCACGTCAGAATATGATCTCTGTCAAGGCAGGTTAACTACCCGGGTCACCCTCCCGATGAGATTGCCCAGAAGCTCTACTCGGATTCCTCCAAAACTCCAGGCACTATCAATAATGGTTCAGCCTCGGCATGAACCGCCTTGGGCCTACCCTACACAAACCATTGGGGGTTGAAGCCGACCAACGGCACAATTATGAGTAATCCCCTAATAAGCAGTTCGACCGCAATCACGTCCGGCTAATGGACAATAGGCTGTTGCATGTTCTTTGTCTTGTTCTACTCTTGATATAAATAGGATATTTCTTCTCTCCCATTCTAACTAGAACATTTATATCCATCCTATTCCCCTTTGGTTTCGCGGCTTTGCCGCCGTGTTCTCGCTGTGCTTGCTCTTTGCTTCCATTGCCCTCGCCAACCATTCCTCGCTCATCTCTCTTTACTTCGTCATCCTTCACCCAGCATGCATCAACCTATCACTTACTTTGCTCGCACAATCTCTCACTCGGCTCCTGTCTTCCTTGCATCTTCAATGCCATGCCTCTCTCCACCCTTTTCAGCTAGCTCCTTGGAACATCACACGCAGTTTTGTCTTTAGCTGACGTGTTTGTGCATGTTCTGATTGCATATACCTGCTTTTGCTACTCCCGTCTCCACCCATTGCATTCTTTTGACATGGTATGAGAGCATCAGGTGACAGTAGGTGGTGTCCCGTGACCTAGTCATTGCTTTGCTGCTGCAAGTACCCCACTCCTTTGTCCCACCTTCATCTGCCACCACCATTGCCACCTCTCTCCTCTTGACTATGCTAGCAGTTAACGTTAGGAGCAATACATCGGTTGCTCCTCAAACGGAAACGACACCTTGTCGTCCCAATCAAACCCTGTGCCAAGATCGACGCTCGTGGCAAAACTGGTCATACGATGTCGCTAACTGCAGAGAACAGCTCCCAAACCGCCACTTGTCGCCATCTTCCAGGAAGCTTCTCGTCACCCGCCACCCATTGCTTCTCTTCCTCAGCCGTTGCTCTGCTTTTGCTTCTTTTCCTCACCCAGCATGCATCAACCTATCACTCACTTTTCTCGCACAATCGCTCACTTGGCTCCTGTCTTCCTTGCATCTTCAATGCCATGCCTCTCTCCAACCTTTTCAACTAACTCCTTGGAACATCACACGCAGTTGTGTCTTCAGCTGGCGTGGTTGTGCATGTTCTGATTGCATCTACCGGCTTCTGCTACTCCCATCTCCACCCACTACATTATTTTAACATGGTATGAGAGCATGAGGTGACAGTACGTGGTGTCCCGTGACCCAGTCATTGCTTTGCTACTACAAGTACCCCACTCCTTTGTCCCACCTTCATCTGCCACAACCATTGCCACCTCGCTCCTCTTGACTCTGCTAGCAGGTAATGTCAACATCAATTCCTCGATTGCTCCTCAAACAGAAGCGGCACCTTGTCATCCCAATCAAACCCTGTGCCCAGATCCACGCTCGTGGCAAAACTGGTGACACGATGTCGCTAACTGCTAAGAACAGCTCCCAAACTGCCACTTGTAGCTGTCGTCCAAGAAGCTTCTCACCACCCACCACCCATGAGATTACCCAGAATCTCTACTCCTATTGCTCCAAAATTCAAGGAACCATCAATAATGGTGTATCCTTGTCATGAACCACCTCGGGCCTACCCTACACAAACTGGTGGGGGTTGAAGCCGACCAAGGGCACAATTATGAGTAATCCCCTAATAAGCGGTTCGACCGCAATCACATCCGGCTAGTGCACAAGAAGTTGTTGCATGTTCTTTGTCCTGCTCTACTCTTGATAAAAGGAGGATATTCGTTCTCTCCCAATTTAAACTTGACAATTTCTATCCATCCAATTCCCCTTTGGTTCTGCGGCTTTGCCACCGTGTTCTCGCTCTGCTTGCTCTTTGCTTCCATTGCCCTTGCCAACCATTCCCCGCTCATCTCTCTTTACGTCGTCATCCTTCACCCAGCATGCATCAACCTATCACTCACTTTTCTCGCACGATCTCTCACTCGGCTCCTGCATTCCTTGCATCTTCAATGCCATGCCTCTCTCTCCCCTTTTCAGCTAACTCCTCGGAACATCACACGCAGTTCTGTCTTTAGCTGACGTGGTTGTGCATGTTCTGATTGCATGTACCTACTTTTGCTACTCCCGTCTCCACCCATTGCATTCTTTTGACATGGTATGAGAGCATGAGGTGACAGTACGTGGTGTCCCATGACCTAGTCATTACTTTGCTGCTACAAGTACCCCACGCCTTTGTTCCACCTTCATCTTCCACCACCATTGCCACCTCGCTCCTCTTGACTCTGCTAGCAGTTAACGTCAGCAGCAATACCTCGATTGCTCCTCAAACGGAAGCGATACCTTGTCATCATAGTCAAACCCTGTGCCCAGATCCACACTCATGGCAAACCCGGTGACACGATGTTGCTAACTGCTGAGAACAGCTCCCAAACCACCACTTGTCGCCATCTTCCATGAAGCTTCTCGCCACTCGCCACCCATTCCCGCTCTTCCTCAGCCACCGCAATCACCTTTTTCCTCCTCATTTCCTTCATCTGCCTCATCTTGTCCAACTACCACAGCACAAGAGCCTCATCAACGTCATCTTCTTAAGCCACTTCCTTGCAGAGCTTTCTCACATCGTCAGCAGCAGCAGCGTGCCATCCTCCGTCGGGACATTGGACACCAATAATCTTCCTGCTCCTTTTGTGACCCAACTAGGGAACAAGCCATCACTCTCCTGGCATCAGTGGACCAGTGTCACTGCTTACGTCATGACTTCCTCTACTACAAGCCAACTTCATCTCGCTGTCAGGATATCGGACACCACCATTCTTCCTTCTCACACTTTGATCCAAATGGGGAACAAGCCATCACTCTCCTGAAAACAAAGCAACCGGCTGCTTTGCTTTTGCCTACTGTCGCCTCCCATGCCTCTTGTCACTACTTCGTCAAATCCATCTCAAGTTATCCTCCAGCCCCCGTGTCTCCTCCACAGTATCTGTTGCCTCCTCCAACTTGCCTCTAGCATCAGCCTTATCTCAGGTGCCTTTGCCTATTCGAGCTGCTTCTACATCAGCCTCCTCCTCATCATCCTCTACATCATTCCTCAGTGCACATGGTTTTTCCCCCACGTCCACTCCAACATCTGTCATTCCTCCGCCATCATCCGCCTTCCTCGTCTACTTGGCACAAGGATCTGCCCGGTTGCATCGCTTGTTATGTGACGACCTGTGCCCACGCCAAAACTTCCGCAACGCACGCGGTTTATCCCTATACCCACTCCGATGTCATCACTTTCCACCTCCTCATTAGCTATCATCAACATCTGTGGCCAGCACAAGGACCTACACAAGCTAGCTGCCCATTTTGTAGCAATCTTCACCCACGACAGCAACAGATTTCTTGTAGCGCGTTGGTTCTCACCTTCCCCTTGTTGCATTCTATCCCTCTATTCAGCTGCGCACGTGGTTTTATCCCTGCGCCCATTCCTTCATCAATCGCTCCTCCGCCATCATCCGCCTTCATCTGTTCGGAACAAGGATCCGCCCGGTTGCATCACGTGCTTCATGACGACCTGTGCCCACGTCAAACCTTTAGCAGCACTCAAGTACTTCCCCTTGGGCCCAGCCCCTTTGATAGAATCAGCCGCATCAATAGCCTCTTCGTCATCAACTCAGCCATCTGGCTCAATTGATTAGTGCGCAGCGCTCAAGTCACCCGTACGACTCACGGTATTGTGCCTTCTCCCTCAATCCATGGAAAAACTCTCCTCTGCCTCGGAGACCTGTCCAACTCTAACAGTTGACGCTCACAATCTCCTCCGTTGGACAGATAGTATCCTTCACAATACATGCAGCATCTACATCAATAAATGCAGTGTGGCCGACTTCCTCCTTGGAAAGTATGACCATCTCCATAGCCCACGTGGCTGTCAAAGAAACTACGTCCGCACACTCAACGAGATATGGAGGGAATTGAAAAGCCATCTTGCCGGTATTTACCACAGCCTTGATGAGCCGGGAGATATTGCAGCAGAGCAATGGTACTACCTCCAACATCACGGTTGGATGAGACGATCCTTCTACCTCCATACCTTTCACACGACAACATACTCAACTAGGTGGGGCATCCCATACTTGTTTGCCACAACCAACACTCAAACATGCGTACAGGTCTCAAACGTGAGTGAGTGGGAACAGATCTTTTAGAAGAAGCTCAACCCCTACCTTTTCCACAAGTTCTCAATCGTAGGATTGCTATTCCGCGGGTATCTCTATTTTGGAGACGACTGCTCATCTGATTCCTTGGACGCACAAATGGATCTCTTTGATGGCGGACTCAAACACGACCTCCACAACCTAGTGTACCCTGGTCTTCATGAAATACTAACCATGCATCCCGGGGACCTACCAGGTATGTGAAGAAAACTTCTCCATTATTGCAGATGATCAGTCAACTGCCCATCATTCTGCTCTTCGGATATGATGTTAGCAACACTCAGACATGGGATTCATCTGCCTTGACAGATTCAAGGGAGGTGCCAAAACATGATCTCTGTCAAGGTAGGACAACTATTGGGGTCACCCTCTTGACAAGATTGCCTGACTTTCCACTCAGATTGCTCCAAAATTCCAGGCACTCTCTGTTGGAATTATGTCTCTATCAAGGCAAGAAAACCGATGGGTTCTCTCCCAGGACCATATGGGTGCTCCCCTCTCTGAAAATGCGGACACTTTGAATAATGGTTCATCCTCGGCATAAACCACCTCGGTCCCACCGTTGACGATGATAACTGACCAACGACACGATACCGAGTAATCCCCTAATAAATGGCTCGACCACACGCACGTCCGGCTAGTGCACAAGAAGCCGTTGCTTGTCATTTTTCCTGTTCTAACATTGATATAAGGAGGATGTTCATTCCTTCCTAGTTTTAACCAGAACAATTATTCCCATCCTGTTGCCCTTTGGTTCTGCAGCTTCGTAGCCGTGTTTTCGCTCTGCTCATTCCTCGTCAACCTTGCCTTTGCCAGCCACTCAAAGCTCTTTGCTCCATCACTCTTGCTCCTTTGCTTAGCAATCGCTATCAGTTATTCATCTCACTCTTGGGTTCTCTCACAAATTTCTGCGTACCTCGCAACTCTGGTGCCTCACCTCTCTTCAAGCTTTGTGACTATCTCTTCAAGACTCCGTGCATCTCTCTGCTTTCGTCGCTCAACCGACATACCTATGCATGTCTTGTTGCTTCTGCCTGCTTCTGCTCTTTCTACCCCTGCTTGTTGCATTCTTCTGATGTGGTATCAGAGCGTCAGGCAACATCACCAGGTGCCTTATGACCCAGTCATCTCGTTGCTGCCGCCATCGCCTTCCTTCTCCAATCTGCATTCCTCAGCCGCTGCTACCGCCACTTCGTGCCTCTCTGCTCCACCAGTAGCTGACACCAGCAGCACCGCTTGAAGTGCTTTTCACGTTGAAGAAATGTCTCGTCACCCTCAGAAAGTCCTATGCCCACCTTGCGCCTGTGGCCAAGAATCGGTGACTTGTCTTCACCAACAGCCGTAAGCAGCTCACGAGTCGCCATCTGTTGTCATCTTCTTGGAAGCTTCATGCCGCATGCAACGTGCCGTGTCTCATCAGACCAGTTCTTGCAAGTGCTCTCACCTTCTTCATCCTCTTCATCGGCATCATCCTTTTCATCCGCGTCACCTGCCTCAGCCCTCGTACAGCCATCGCCTAGAGCCGCCCTCCAGCGCTGCCTTTGCTCGTCGTCGGCCACGGCAGGTCACCTTTCGCCACCAGGAGATCGGATACCTCCAGTCTTCCTGGCAGTCGGTCTCAGGCCAACTGGGGAACAAGCCGTCACTCTCTTGACCCATGGATCGGCATCACTACCTACCTCACGACTTGCCCTGCTGGAGCCGTTTTCTCTACCTGAAAGGATATCGGATACCACCAGTCTTCCTTCCCGTCAAACTCAGGCTAATTGTGTCACAAGCCGTCACTCTTCTGACAAAAAAGGAACTGGTTGCCTTGCTCTACGCCCACTTTCGCCTCCGCCCGCTGTGTCATCCGCCCTCTGCTGTCACTACTCTCACTACATCAACGTCATCCTCCTCCTGCTAAACTCTTCTTGACCTCAGCCTTTGCGTATCCTCCTCCTTGGCCATCATCTTTGTCTCTCGTCATGCCATCAGCATCATCATCAGCAGCCATCACACTTCCACCTCCTTTATCACTCCAGCATCCTCCTCCTGTCATCGCTTCTCCCTCGCTCTCACTTTGCTACTATCATCCTCTCCTACACCATCAGTCTCTATATCTTCTGCTCATCATTTCCCCTCAGTCCATCCTTGCACCAGTCTCCTCCTCCGAACCGCCTTTAATCAACTCCATCCTCGCCCTCATTGTCATTGTTTCTTAGCGCACGAGGCTCCATACCTACGTCCAACATTTGCCGTCAATGTCTAGATCATCATCACCATCATCAACCAGTCCTGCCATCCATTTGCTGCACATCACCAATGCAGCGAGCACTTACACCATTGACAAGCTCTCCATTGCATGGATCAACTTCCCCGATCTTGCATCTGACGCCAGCAACATCCTTAGTTGGTCAGACAGCATCATTGCCAGTGCACGCAACATCTACATCAATGAGTTTGAAGTGGCCGGAATGATGCTTGGTCAGTATGATCATCTTCACAGCAACCTAAGTCACCCTAAGGACTATGATGCTACCTTCGCTGCCATCTGGAGCATATTGACCACGCGGCTTGCTCCTGTCTACCACTTCATCAAACATCCAACTCATATTGCAGCTCAACGATGGTACTCCCTGCTTGAGTATGAGTAGGTCCAACGCTCCTACTATCTTCACACCTTTCATGTGGTGATGTTCCTCATTATGCCGGACATCCCCAAGCTGTTCTTCCTCCCAGAGGACGAAGAGGCGGATGTCACATCAACCAATGTTGAAGAATGGCAGTAGATCTTCTACGAAAAGTTTGACCCCTACCACCTCTTTCATTTCTCCATCGTGGGATCTCTTGTTTGTGGAACACTCTACTTTGGAGAACAATGCAGAGACACCAATTTATTTGCCCAGCTTGATCTCTTCAGCACCTAACTCAGACGAGGACTTTGTAGGCTTGTCGACCCCAAGCTCCACTTTCTCCTGGCCAAGCATAATGGCAACTTACCCCTCATGTGGCAAGGCCAGATGAACTACTGTGGAGGGTCGGTGAATTGTGGATCCATGGGAGACAACAAGAGAAGCTGGGACGTCATGTCTACTACACTGCAATCCAAATTTGTGCTCTCTTAATCACTGCCTTGAAAGATTAAAGGGGGGTGTCGGAATTATGTCTCTTTCAAGGCAAGACAGCTGATGGGTTATCTCCCTAGGAGCATTTAAGTGCTCCCCTCTTGGAAAATGCGGACACTCTGAATAATGGTTCAGCCTCGGCATTAACCACCTCGGTCCCACTGTTGACGATGATAACTGGCCAATGGCACAATACCAAGTAATCCCTTAACAATTGGCTCGACCGCAAGTACGTCCGACTATTGTAGAAGAAGCCATTGCTTGTCATTTGTCTTGTTCTGACCTTGATATAAGGAGGATGTTCATTTCCTCCTAGTTTCAACCAGAACAATTCTTCCCATCCTGTTCCCCTTTGGTTCCGTGGCTTCACCGCCGTGTCTTTGCTCTCCTCATTCCTCGCCAACCTTGGCTTCACGAGCCACTCTCAGCCTGTAGTTTTTTTCCCCGTCACTATCGCTCCTTTGCTCAGCACTCGCTATAAGTTATTCATCTCACTCTTGGGTTCTCTCATGAACTTCTATCTACCTCGCAACTCTGGTGCCTCGCCTCTCTTCAAGCTTTGCAACTAACTCTTGGGAACTTCTCACATCTCTGTGCTTCTGTCACTCTGCCGACATACATATGCATGTCTTGTTGCATCTGCTTGGTTCTGCTCCGTCTGCCCTTGCTCTTTGCTTTCTTTTGACACTCTCAATAATGGTTGAGCCTCGGCATCAAAAACCTTGGGCCTACCATACACAAACCGTTGGGAGAGGAAGCCGACCAACGGCACAATTCTGAGTAATCCCCTAATGAGCGGTTCGACCGCAAGCACGTCCGGCTAGTACACAAGAAGTTGTTGCATGTTCTTTGTCCTATTCTACTCGTGATATAAGGAGGATGTTCATTCCCTCCCAGTCTAACCAAAACAGTTCTATCCATCCTGTTCCCCTTTGGTTTTGCGGCTTCAGCGCCGTATTCTAGCTCTGCTCGCTCTTTGCTTCCATTGCCTTGGCCAACCATTCCCCGCTCATCTCTTTTCACTTCGTCATCCTTTGCTCAGCAAACAGCAACCCATCACTTACTTTGCTTGCACGTTCTCTCACTTGGCTCCTGTCTATATCGCATCTTCAGTCCCGTCCCTCTCTCTACCCTTTTCAACGAACTCCTTGGAACATCTCACGCAGATCCACTTTTGTTTTCAGCTAACGTGCTTGTGCATGTTCCGATTGCTTTTGCCTGCTTCTGGTACTCGCGTCTCCGCCCATTGCATTATTCTGACGTTTCGGGTATTGCTAGGCATTGGTAGGCGTTTTCTAGGCATTACCATGCATTGCTAAGCATTGCCAATCATTTTCCGGGCATTGCCAAGCATTGCCGAGGCATTGCAAGGCATTGCCAAGCACTGCCTATGCATTATCCAGGCATTGCGAGGCATTTCCTAGCATTGTCCAGGCATTGCCTGGCATTGTCTAGGCATTGCCCCGACGTTGCCAGGCATTACAAGGCATTGCATAGGCATTATCAGGCATTGCTCAAGCATTGCAAGGCATTGCCAAGCATTTCTAGGCATTGCCGAGCATTGCACAGGCATTGCTAGGCAATTCCTAGGCATTACCAGGCATTGCCAGGCAATCGCCAAGCATTGCCAGCCACTGCCAAGCACTGCCAAGCATTGCCCAGGAATTGCTACGCATTTTCTAGGCATTCCCGAGTAGTGCCCAGGCACTACCAGGCATTGCCCAGGCATTGCCAGCGTTGCCAAGCATTGCGAGGCATTATCTACACATTGGGAGGCATTACCAGGCATTGCCCAGCATTGCCAAGCATTCCCTAGGCATTGCCAGGCAATGCCAGGAATTGTCAGGCATTGTCTAGGCATTGACAGGCATTGACAGGCATTGCCTAGCCATTGTCAAGCATTGCCTGGGCATTGACAGGCATTGCCCAAGCATTTGTAGGCATTTCTAGGCATTGTCCATGCATTGATATGAATTGCCCAGGAGTTGTCAGGCATTGCTAGGCATTGCCTAGGCATTGCGAGACATTGCCTAGCATTTTCCAGGCATTGCCAGGCATTGCCCATGCAGTACCATGTATTTCCAGGCATTTCCAGGCATGGCAAGGCATTGTTCAGGCGTTGCCAAGCTTTGTCCAGGCATTGGTAAGCGTTGCCAAGCATTGCCTATGCATTGCCCAGGCATTGCAAGGCATTGCCTAGGCATTGTTAGGCATTGTTAGGCATTGCCAGGCATTACGGAAGCATTTTCTAGACATTGCCTAGGCATTGCAAGGCATTCCCATGCATTGCCTAGGAATACCCAGACATTTCCAGGCATTACCTAGGCATTGCCCAGGCATTTCTAGGTATTACCGTGGCATTTCCAGGCATTGCCTGGCATTGCCAAGGCATTGCCAAGCGTTGCCGAGGCATTGTCAGGCATTGCCAGGCATTACCCGGGCATTGCCAATCATGCAAAGGCATTGTGAGGCGTTGCCAGGCATTGCCAGGCATTGCCTTGGTATTGCCAGGCATTACCAGGAATCGCTTAGGCATTGATAGGCATTGCCAGGCATTGGCGGGCATGTCGGGAGAATGCAATGAGCAAAAACAACAAGAGCAGAAGCAAGCATAAGTAACAAAGCATGCAGGAACGTGTTAGTGTGATGATGGAGGTAGAAAGGCGGGTATTGTCCCAATGAGTTAGTCGCAAAGCTTGGAGGGAGGCTCGATACTGAGGAGGTGAGGTAGACAGGAGCCAGTGAGAGAGAGCAAGAGCAAAGCGAGTGATGGATTGATGTGTGCTAAGTAAAGGATCAGGTGTGATGGAGCGAAGAGATGGGATCTGGGAATGATTGGTGAAGGCAAAATGAGCGAGGAGCGAGCAGAGCGAAGACACGGCGGCGAAGCTGTGGAACCAAAGAGGAACAAGATGGGAAGAGCTGTTCTCGTTAACCACCAGCGAATGAACGTCTGTAGAAACATACAGCAGAATAGGACAAGAGAGACATAGCAACAGCTTCTTTTCGCTAGCTGGACGCAGGTGACATGTGTCACGTTATGAGGGGATGACTTGACACACGGGACTCAGCTGTCAGAATGTTTGTAGAGCCGTTAGGTCAAGGTGGTTTGGTCTTAGACCTGAAGTGTTGTTGAGAAAATGGGAATATCTCTTGTTGTAGTTTGTGCTTTCCAACAGACCCCCTGAGTCTGACAAGAGTTAGTAGCAGTACCTCTCCCAATCAGCAGGAAGCTGACCATTCCAGTACTCAAGGAGACCTTTCCACATGGCGTGAAGGTCATTGGGATGAGCCAAGACCAGGGGATGAAGGTCTCTGCTAATGAAGTGCCGCAACCAGGTTCTGAGGCCATTGTCATAGTTTTTATGCTTTCTGGTCATTTCTGCTGGGGAGCATCCATTGCTAAGATACTTGGGTTCCCCAAGGAGGGTATTTGTAGTTGCAAATACACCAAAGAGCTCTGGATAGAGCAGGATGAAGATTTGTGTTTATCACTCCTTGATGTTCCTTTCTTGTTTGTAGTCAATCTTGGCCGCTTGTCCTTGGGAAGCTTCTGGAGGAGCAAGGGAGGGTGTTGTAGATCCTTCTGCCAATAGCTCCTCTACCTCTTCTTCTTCTTCTTGTACCACCAGGTCAAGTTTGAGTTAGGGTCTGGAGTTGAGCTCTCTTGGCACGGGCAGAAAGTCAGGATTGTCCCCGCATGTGAGGGTGATCCACCGCCGCTTCCATGCCTCATGTTGCAGACTGAACCAAAGTTCCCGTCCATTTTGTGTATTTTCTCCTAGATAGTGGAAGGACGTGTTGACGAGGTTGAAGATGTGCCCCCAGATCAGGAGGAAGGTCGCATGATAGAGGTGCAGAGGTTTTGGAGGAGTGCGTTGATGCTCATATGCCCTAAGGAGGAATTCTGACACACGATATTCATTCATGAAGATTGTGGTGGTGATGGTCAGTATCGTGTGTGACCAGTTGTAAACATTGCTTCCATCTTCATGAAGAGTTGGACAGGTGTGCCAGGGATTGGCCATTGCTAAAGTTATAGGGACAAGACGATATGACGTGGCAATCTATGACTGGCGGGGAGGAAGGCAAGGCGAAGAAGGTTGCTGCTAAGGATGCTGGCATATTGCTTAGAGGCAAAACTACGGGCGCAGGGGTGGAACCTCGTGCACAGTATGCGGTTCGGCATGGGCGCAGGTCGTCGCAAAATGGGCAATGCGACCGGGCGGATCCTTGTGTAGAGCGGATAATGAAAGCGGGTGATGGCGAAGGAATACTTGACGGCGGGGTGGGCACAGGGCGAGACCACGTGCGCTACTAAAACAGAGGCATAGAACGCGGCAAGGAGAAGGCGAGAGCCAACACGCTGCAAGAAATCTGTTAATGGCGTGGTTGCAGGCTGCTACGAAGCAGACAGCTACCTCGTGCTGGCCACAGATGCTGATGATAGCTGATGAGGAGGCGGAAACTGGTGATATAGAGGTGGGCGCAGGGGCGAACGTTATGCGCTGCATGAGTTTCGGCATGGGGAAATGTCGTCATGAACAAAGCGATGCGACCGGGAAGATCCTTCTGTCAAGCGGAAGAGAAAAAATTGGAAGCGGAGGAATGGATGATGACGGAGGCGACTGATGGCTGAGTGGGCGCAGGGATGGAACCACGTGCGTTGCGACATGATGCGGATGATGGCAAGGATGAAGCTGATGACGAGAGGCGATTCAAACAAGGCAGATGAACATGAGATGAGGCTAACACAAAAGAAGGGACTGGAGGAGATGATGAATGAGAAGGAGGTGCAAAGGCTGAGAGAGAGCAGGCTGAGAAGGATGACGATGTCGTGATGAGGATGAGGAAGAATTGATGGCAGGGGCTGGATGACGAAACGGTTGGGGGGCTATGGTGAGTGCTGGTGAGGCAACCAGTTCCGTAGTTGTGAGGAGAGGGATGGATTGTTCCCCAGTTGGCCCAAGACCGACGGGCAGGGACACTGGTGGTATCAGATATACTGATAGTGAGAGGAAATTGGCTGCTGCAGAGGAAGTTGTGAGGGAAGCAGTGACGCTGTTCTGCTCATGTCAAGAGAGTGATGGCGTGTTCTCCACTTAGCTGAATGGGAGCAAGTAGACTGGTGGTGTCCAATGTCCTGACCGTAGACGGCAAGCTTGTGCTGCTGATGACATGTTAAGGCGATGCGAGGGCGCGGCTCAAGACAACGGATGCAAGAAGGGCAAGGGGAATAAAGCTAATGGGGCAGAGGAGGCAACTAGAGCAGATGCAAAAGATAAGATCAGACGCGATGACTCTGATGACGAGGGGAGGATAGGAGGCAGGTGGTAGGAAGCTTCCAAAAATATGGCAATAAGTGGCAGCTCGGGAGCCGTTCTTAGTTCTTCTCGACGTCGAGTTCACCAGCTTGGCCAAAAGAGCAGATTTGGATGCAGGACTTGACCGGGATGGCGAGGTGTCGTTTCCATCCGATGAGCAAATGATGTAGATGTGCTGACGTCAGCTGCTGAAGAAGTGGAGAGGCGAGCGGTAGTGATAGCAGTGGCAGAGGAATGCTGGTCGGAGAAATGAAGCAACGGTGGCGACAGAGCAATGACGGGGTCACGAGGCACCACGTGATGTGGCTTGTTGTTCTTATACTATGTCATGAGAATGCAATGAGAGAAAACGGCAGGAGCAGAAGCAAGCAGAAGCAACAAAGCATGCAGGAACTTGTTTGTGTGATGACGGAAGCAGAGAGGCGGGTGCAGTCCCAATGAGTTAGTCGCAGAGCTTGGACGAAGGCTCCGTATTGAGGAGGCGAGGTAGACAGGAGCTAGTGAGAGAGAGCGAGAGC
>SZWC01003237.1:13232-33396 GCA_023375785.1 Penium margaritaceum
TCTCTCTCTCTCTCCCTCTCTCTCTCTCTCTCTCTCTCTCTCTCTCTCTCTCTCTCTCTATATATATACATATATATGTCTTTTTCTCTCTCTCCATATGTCTCTCTCTCTCTCTGTTTGTCTCTCTTTCTCTCTTTGTCAATTTCTCTCTCCGTCTCTTTTCCTCTCTTCCCTGTTAGGTAGTGTGATGCATGCGCTGGTTTCATGCTCCGATATGGTACAGTCGGTTTCACAATCGAATAAAGATGTATGGAGTGAGAATTTTCTTGGTGGCTTCAGGGAGCACAACTGTGGATAGTTCTTCACAGTACAGGCCAGTCCAATTTTGACAACCAGGCCTAAAGGGCTCGGATTGTAAAATTGTGTGTGGCATGCGCAGGGTACTGCGCATGGCTGTAGTGGGGCAAGGACTCGTAGCTAAGCAGTGCGACTAAGCGCTACGGTCAGGTGGGCCAAGGCCTGATTGGGCTTCTACCATGAAGCAATGTGTGAGCTCCTTGTGGGGATCGTCTGCACATACAATCCGTGGCCACGACTCAAGATACTTCTGTGCTCGCCACATGGACAGGCGAGCGGGGAATTCATGTCCCATCTGGAGGAAATGGGGATCATGCACCAGTTTTCAATAGCCTACACACTGTAGCAGAATGGTGTTCTTGAAAGAGTCAACCGTACAATGCAAGAGACATTGAAGGCTATGCTTCCTGGTGCTTAGCTCAGCAGCAATTGGTGGCCTTATGCGCTGCGAAAAGCAGTTTGGGTGCACAATCGCGTACCACATGTGGCGTTGCCTGATATGACTCCATTTCAGGCATAGCATGGTGACAAGCCTGACATCACCAAGCTTTGAACCTATGGCTGCATGCCACTTTACCATGTGCCTAAGGAGTGCCGTAAGAAGCTGGCGGACAAGGCATCATGGGAATTTTTTCTTGGATAAAGCCCTAACATGAAGGGCTAGGAGGTCTACGAACTGGAATCGCGGAGGATTGTTGTCAGCCGCAACTTAATCTTGTTTGAGAACCTAACGTGCCAAGCATGGGAGGAAAAGTAGAAGAGAGCTCCATATTTCCTCCAGACCTTGTACGACTCCAACAATGATTCACTAAAAGAAGATGATTCAAATCCGGATTCACTCATGCTTGCGGATCTGGATGAGGCGCATGAGGAGGCAATGGGGACGCTTGTGCCCCCCCATGGAGACCACCTTGTAGGCATCCCCTGAGATCATGAGCCAGACAAAAAAGTGATGGCAAACGTGAGGTGGTGCCTGTGAAGGATTGTCCACAAGCAACACGGGAGCATCACCCTCTAGGTGGAGTCCACGACAGGCGTTTCACGTGCCTCCTACAGTAGCAGTTGGAGCAGAAGAGAGCAGAGGAGGAGGAGGAGGAAGAGCATAGTATGGCCATCACAGCATGTTCTGTGTACAAAGAGGATGCAGAACTACACAACTACCCACCTCACTGCCCTCCTCACTTCGAGAAAAGAACTACCTCCAAAGCCAACGACTCTAAATGAAGCTCGCAGTGGAGAGCATGTTGCTGAGTGGAAAGCAGCATTGGATGCGGAATATGGGAGCCTCATGGAGCAAGGCACATGGGAACTCGTGGAACTACCTACAGGATCACGACCAGTTAGAGTCAAGTGGGTCTTCGCATCAAGACAAAAGTTGATTGAAACATCGACAAGTTTAAAGCCCGTCTAGTGGAAAAGTGGTTTTTACAATTGGAGGGAAAAGACTTTTTCGAGACTTACACCTGCGTGAGCCGCTACACCACAGCTCGCATCATGCTGACTGTTGCAGCAATATTGGTGTATGAAGTGCAGGAGCTTGACGTAAAGAATGCTTTTCTACACGAGGAGATGGACAGGAATGTGTTCATGAAGCAGCCAGAGGGTTATGATGATGGCAGCAGACGAGTGTGCAAACTAGTCAAGAGTTTGCATGGCCTCAAACAAAGTCCACTTCTATGGTATCGCAAGCTGCAAGGACTGTTACAGACACTAAGTTTCCATCCATCAACCAATGATGATTGTCTTTGCAACCACAAGCCGTTGGAAGGAGAAAAACTAGACTATTATGTTCTGGTCTACGTTGATGACATCTTGATCAACGACCCATCAGCCACTTTCATCAAAGCCACAGCAACGGCCATGGCAAAGGAGGTCAACGTGACACTCATGCCATGTTTCGAGTTGTACCTTGGCATGAACATCAACCGTGATCACACAGCTTGGATGCTTGAATTGAGCCAACAGACCTAAGCCACAAAGGTCTTTGAGCATTTTGGTATACCCAATCGACAAGTGCCAACTCCTCTCGCTTAGCAGCAGCTGAAGCATCAAGGACCTAGGGGGAGGAGCAAGACATACTATTGCAGTAGAGTCGGCTCACGGAAGCATGCCTTGAGCTAGACACGGCCTCATCTACAATCTGCTGTCCGCAACCTTGCACGCGGTAACAAGATATGTTCTAAGGCAGCATGCAAGGAGCTTGATCGGGCCCTCGTATACCTAGAAACCACAAGTGATGCCAGTCTGAATTTTGGCAAGGCAAGTAATCTCAACCTATAATATTATGCTGACGTGGATTTTGGTGGAAACAAGGAAGACCAACTCAGCACGATAGGATTTGTGTGCCTACTCCGTAGTGGAGCCGTATCATGGACAAGCAAGTGACAAAATCTGATCACACTCAACTCTATAGAAGGTGAGTATATGGCTGCTACATCGGCTGCACATAAGGTCACGTACCTAAGCGACCTCTTCGTGGACATCGAATTTCCAAAAGAAAAGTTGACGAGAATTTTTGTGGACAAAAAACATACAATCGACCTGGCAAATTCAACAAAGTTTAACGATCGAACCAAGCACATTGACAACCTCAAACATTGGATCCGCTCAAAATTACAAGATGGCACAATTCAACTCATGCACGTGCCAAGGACAAGGCAAGGTGAAGACTTCTTGACAAAGAATCTCCCCAAAGAAAGGTTCTATAGATGCTTGCAGCACTGTGGACTCACCAAAATTGCGTTCTCACAGTACGCCCTCAAGAACGGCAACAAAAAGAACACATTTAAGTCAGAGATCAGATGACGCGCGATCGGCACCTCGCTTAGCATGCCAACCACTATCACCTATTCTATGGAGCAAGTGGGTGCGAAATCTATCATTGTAGCAGAGACAGGATGCACGAAGAAATCTAAGTAGTCAGAGGAGAATGTTTCTGGAGATTCTGAGCAGTAGCCTCGGTTTCAGCAGTTGTTGAACTGAAATAGGTTCGCTAAGAACGTGGACGCAAACTTGATACAGTTTCTGTAGGAGCACATAAAGTACCTGCATATTTTTGTGGGTCGTTTTTGCCACACACAAAAATGGTAGCTAGATGATGCAGCTGCTCGCCGGCGAGCTCGCTTGATGGCAATGAGGAAAAAAGCAACCGCCTAACTGCAATTGGGGAATGCTCCCACTGCGATGCAAGCAACTCTTTCAAGGCATCTGGCGCGGGAAAGGGGTGTGGCGTGGAAGCAGTGAGAGCAGAAAGCTCGCTTCTAGCCACGGCCCCTTGCGTAGAGCGAGCAAAAAGTCTTGCCAGCAATGGCGAGGTCCTAGTTTCCCTCGGCCCATCGTGTGCCATGGCCGGCACTACTATCAGGCTTCAACAATCCTTGCTTCGAAAGAAGGAAAAGGCGGCAAACGTGATTGAGCAACAACAGCAACAAACGGCGGCGATCTTTCAATGTCCAACTTGGCCTACTCAAAGTGCCTCCTCGAATACGCGACAGAAATCCTCAACACACGGATGTGTGACTTCTACACTATACCTCTGAGTGAACGCGAGCACTTGTGCAAGGCCACGCCTGGAAAAACATTGTGATTGACTGCCTTGACAACAACCGCGCTCTGAAACAGTTTCAGCAAGAAACGGCTCACCGAGAAACAAACGCACGGACTGGAAGGACAAAAGAAGGTCAAGCTGGTGACAACGAGCAAGGAAACAATTGTTACTACAACAAATTGTCTGCGCAAGGGTTAAAACAGCCATGCAAGCCTCCCCAACCATCAAGTCGCTGTTTATACAACTCCAACGGCCCAAGAAACATGAATGAGGCGAGAACGGTGGTCCTGACTCAAGATCCTCGACGAGAATTTTTGGGCGACTTTGGAGGAATTTTTCAGCGACACTCCGTCTTGATCTTTGCTCTTCACCAGCGCACCCATCTACAAGGAGTGTTCGTGGGTGCAATGACTTTGGTGGTTTCATGCTCTCATATGGCGCAGTCCGTTTCACAATCGGATAAAGATGTGCGGAGAGAATTTTCTCGATGGCTTCAAGGAGCAGAGCCGTCAATAGTTCTTTTCTATACAGGTCAGTCCAACTCTGGCAACCAAACCTAAAGGGCTTGGATTGTAAAATAGTGTGTGGCATGCGCGGGCTACTGCGCATGGCTCTAATCAATCAAGGACTCGTAGCTGAGCAATGCAACTTAGCGTCGCAATCAGGTGGGCCAAGGCCTGAATGGTATTCTACCATGAGGCGGTGTGTGACCTCTTGGTGGGACCGTCTGTACACATAATTCGTGGCCACGATTCACCATAATTCTCTGCTCACCACATAAACAAGCTGCATGGTGAGCTAGAATGCAAGGATAATGGTATGGAGATCTACGTCTCTCACAGATCGTTGAGAAGCTCCAGGATTCAAGAACCATGGTTACTATGAAACTTAACCGTGCATCTTAGGAAGCTTCTTCAAGCAAGCCAGGTAGTCAACTTTCAAGGGCCGCAAGTATAAAAGGCGGTGGCCCTAGCACATCCCAGTATCTCAGCAGAACACATCTTTCATGTCACGATGTTGCAGCACTTAGCATCTTGTAGTGCCTCATACCAATGTTCTAGTGGAGTCTGCCATAATGTCCCCTCTAAGCCTGTTAGAGGGCTTCTTGCTTTGGAAGGTGGAAGCTATGACTACATGGAAGCCAACCTACCGAGAAGACGGTGTTAGACCAAGACCCCTTGGGTCAATGGATTTGACGCACTAGCAAGGCGTTACCCCTTGTGTGGGCCGGAAGCAGTGGTGGAGCTCATGTGTAGCCTTCGTTAGGCTCTGCTTTTCATGTACGATACTTGTATGTTGGAATCAAGTAATGTTTTATCTGCTGTCACATTTAGTTTCCAAATTTCATCTGCTGATCTATCCACTAGCTTGCTTCATGAGAAAAGGTCATGTACAAGCAAGGAACTTAGTCCTTGTTATCCACTCCAAAATCAAATATTCCCAAACTCTCTCTCTCCCTCAGTCTCTCTCCTCTCTCTATCTCTCTCTCTCTCTCTCTCTCTCTCACTCTCTATCTCTCTTTATCTATCTTTCTCTCTCTCTTTCTCTCCCTCTCTCTCTCTCTCTCTCTCTCTCTCTCTCTCTATCTTTCTATATCTCTTTCTCCCTTTCTAGCTCTCCATGTGAGTGTGTCTCTCCCCATATTTTAATTCATCTATCTGTTTATCANCCTCTCTCTCTCTCTCTCTCTCTCTCTCTCTTTCTCTCTCTCTCTCTCTCTCTCTCTCTCTCTCTCTCTCTCTCTCTCTATGCTTATATGTATCTCACTCCATGTCCCGATATCTCCTTATCGGTCTGCCTCCCTCGATCCCCCCTCCCAATTTGCTAAATATCACAAATGCTTATTCACGTCTTTATTTGTTTCAACATTATCATGAATTTCTCACTAAACTCCCTTTCATACATTAATATAAACCTTATCATGAGCTTCTTTCTAAAATAATTACTATGTAAATCTTTATCTATTTCGTTTTTGTATGTGTATGTGTACCCATTGTTTCCATCTATCATGTATAGCTTTCAGTCAAGACATGGAAAGGAATTAATGTGTATCATCATGTCTAAAATTTTTCTTACACGCAAATGTTTTTCCTCTATAGAAATACTTGTGTGGGACACTAGTGTTTATGAAATAATGCCCAAAGCACCATACTACTGTATAGCAAGAGCGCACTTTGTGGTGAACAATTTGTTTAATGAATCTTAGAGGTTTGTATCATATGGTCAATGTGCTTCTTCCTTAAGATTAAAATCAATGAATCAAACTAGTTTTTGACGTGAATGCGCAAAGTCACCACAACAAAGTTCAAAATCTGCACTATGAATTTCATTGTCACGTGGCCCAACACTTTCCCCTTGTTTTCCTTCATAACTAGCATGACACTTTCCTTATCGATTTTTCTCAAGTTCAAATAAGAACAGAGAAAAATATCATGCACATCTTTTAACAGGTGTGTTATTTCCTTGGTGAAGAATTTCATGAACAAAGAAAATCCTTATTGTTTCTAGTGTACAAATAATTTTCATTCCTTGTGAAACCAGAGTTTTATAACATGAAGTGTGCTAAATGTTTGTTCTATGTAAGAAAATTTTAGTTTTATTATTTCTTTTGTATTTTTTGAAATGAAAAACCTATTTAAAATTAATGATAATAATTTTGAAATTTGCTTATCTGAATTGTTTTATAAGATATTCAAGGATCATGTCTATGTAGCAGATTAGACATAATTCTTGGCTGACTAGGCCCAAGCCACGGTGCTTCAGGGTCTCATACCCACAAGCCATCCCGTCTCACTGCCCACAATCCGAGGTGACCCCGCTCGGGCCACATGGCTCCTTCAACCAATCTGCATGGCATTGCCACGCTAGACTCCCCCTCGCTAGGAGTGAGAGCCGCCTCGCTATCTTCGGTAATCCCAACGTTGGATTTGAACCCTAGAGCTCAAACACCAATGTTTTGGGCACGACGGAATCCATGGCCGACTAGGCCAAAAGCCGTGGTGCTTGTGGGTCTCCGACCCTCAAGGCGTCTCCTCTCATCCCCCACAGTCCTAGTTGACCCCACTCAAGCCACGTGGCTCCTTTGACCGGTCGGCGTGGCACTACCACGCTAGAGTTCATCAATTTGTTGTTATTAATTGCAAGTTTATTGTTTTTCAGTTCTTGTATCCGAACGTTTCTATACCTATTCAATCTTATGTATGTTTAAGGAATCATTTTTATATTTCTCATGATTTGTATACTCAACTTGAACAATGAAATTTTGGAGCAACCCTTGATTATCACTATGAGCAACCGTTCACACAACTTTCAGCACTCCACTACTTAAAAATTGTCATCAAGTGTTACAAGTTTTAATTTTCAATTGATTTTCACCCCAATTCATGCATGTTGCTCTACATATCATCCCCACAGTTCTAGGGTATTGCATCTGGCATGTGAATCAAAAGAAAAAGTGCACAAGTGCCCTTATCCCAAACGAAGTGTCCTACTTGTCTAATATGAATTGAATGTTTTGTGAAGTTTCCCACTAAAAATACAAAGCTAAAGGGAAATGCAATTTAACATCACCAAAGAAAAAGTGTAAATCGAGATTATGCATAGTTAGAAACCCAACCTAAGTGGATATGGAAGGATTTGATACATTAATGGCCACATCACAGTTCTCTTGTTGCAAATCATGTCAATAGCAAAGATGGAGATCTTTTGTGATTTATATTACCATCAAATAATGAAAACCAAATTTCATGAAGTAGAATGGTTGAATACATATAAGGAGCAACATCTCCTTACACCGGAAAAAAGATGAAATTTGAGCATGTAATCTTGTCAAAAAGAATATTTGAAGATGGTGAAAGAAACTCAATTCCGATGCAAACTTAGTAAGGATTTCTTTCAACGACATGAATAAAGAGCAAATGTACATTCACTTCTCAAATTTAGCATTAAAAATCTTGTCGATATTCTACATGGAGAATATGCATCAAGAAAAGGAAACAAACATTTTCATTCCTTTGTCATTGAGGCATCTACCAAATGATCGAAAAACACGCTACATTGAATCTCAACACACCCTTTTTTCAATGTAAGAGATTTTCTAAAACAAATTTTACACTTTTTTTGACAAATGAAATCACAAACCATTAAGAACCAGGTTTCAAAATACCACATGGATATAAAGGAATCAACTTAATTGATTATGAAAACTGAGCGCAAAAACATAGATAAGTTATCCCTTTCCTAAGGTTTTCTAAGAAATGAAACAAATGATTCCTTTTGTCTCTACGGTATTCGTGCAAAAAAATATGAGGTATTGAGAAGCTATAAGTAAAGATATTAAGAAATTAGTCATCCATGGATGCCTCTTAACATCACTTGATCCAATAGACTTGACTTATGTTAAGGTTCAATGAATTCAAATGCAGAGAATGGAATGATTAGCAACATAAGACAAACCAATAGTATACGCATAAAAAATGCAAGGAGTGTAGGGATAAGTGCACAAACCTATATGGAGGGAGAAAAATCAACCGAATGACACCAGAAAAGAGGTCATGAAATGAAAACAAGGAAGTAAACATTACCTAAGAAAAATGATGTCTTCTTCCATTTTGACCCTTCTTCATGTAGGCGTCCATGCACATACAAATAAGTGGAGGAGAAAAAATTATTTAAGCACGAATGTTAACGATATGTAGAATCTAATGAGTGGAGTAAAACATGGCACGATGAAGAATTTTTTAAATAGAGAAGAGATCATGCTGATGAGATATCAATGCAAATTTGTATCAAAAGTGCATCAAAGTGTATCAAAGATGTCAAGGTAGTAATAAGTTATGTTTAATGCACATTATTGTAAATGATCCATGGGGTTTTAGGGTAGGTTCATTGCACTCATTTGTTTTTATATCATGGGCAAGGAAACTGATCTGAATTAGGACCTTCGAATGAAATTTTTTATAAGGATGCATGATCATGCTTATTGAGAAGTCTATGAAAGTTACAAAACTAGATTAAAAATATTATTAAAACATTAGTTCAACAATGTAAAATTGGTGATTGCTAACGAGGTGGTCGTGTTAAGATGCATGTTGAGTATTATGCCTGAATAATGTATGTTGTAGGATTGAAAGATTCGCAAAGCTATGGGAGAGTGTATTGATTAATCAAGAAGCTGTCACATATGACAGTAAAATTGATGAATGATGATGGATCAAACAGTTTCAAGGAAATGAACAGTAGGAATGATCATGAAATAAAAGGAAAGAATGAAAAATAAAACTAGTTTTTGTTAATTTAAGGGTATCAATTTACTATGTACCATGAAACAAAATGGGAAAGAATGCATCTCGTACTATCTTGATGATTGTGACAGAAATTTCTTCATTACTGGTTACAAATGTTTTGACATGACCTTTTGGATTTTTTTCTGAGAACAAGTTGGTCAATCCATTCATGTTAGCTTCATTTAAATTCCTAAAATTAGAGATAAAATGAAATTTGATGCTGGTTTCACATATTTTCAACAATAAGAAGCATGTCCTCTTCACATGGTCTTATCTTAACCACATGATGATGTTTATACGTTTTCGTGAGGCACATTCAAGATGTCATAAACACAATGAATGAAGGGATGTGTAGGTATGTACAATTTGAACCTCTTATGAGTTTCAACTGCATGATCTCACTGATAAACTGTAAAACCTCTTCACTTTCTTACATATCTAACTAGTGGAATCTTAAAAGGAGTTGTGTTGCTCTTGTGTAATGGTCATTCCATTATGTTTGGGAATGTACTTCTTGTCCCATTTTTATTGTGTGTCACTCAAATTTTGGATTTTTATTAATAAAATAATGTGTGGAAATATCTATCAATGATAGCCACAAATTCTCGGGTTTCCATTTGTGTTTTAGCTTTCTTCACATTTATGAAGTGATTGCCTAGGTTGACAAAACAATCAGTTTTCATTTCTCCTAAAAATTCCTTTCGAAGTATAAATGTTTTTGTGTGTATGGTTTTTTGTAGGTTTAACAAAAAATATTCAATGCTGCAGAATGAGAACGTGTTTTTTTCTATAATGGCACACCTTTAAAACGTTTTATAACTAATAATTTAGAGAATTTTTTATTCATTAGAATTTAAATTGAATTCATTCATACAAACAAGACACAAAGATAAGATTGCGCTCATTGATTTTATTCTAGAATTTTTAAACAAAATTTTGTATGAAATCAAAAAAACATTTAGTGTAACACTTCTGCTAGGTTTTTAAGCCAAGGCATGAACACTAGACATAACTTTGCATAATGCATTTTTAAGATATCTTTGCTGTTCGAGGCACCCTATGTCTTAAAAAAATTCAAAATAATTCATCTTCCCATTTCAAAGCTTTTCATGAAGTAGGTGATCTAGTGAAAACTTAGAGGAAGAAGTGAGACTAGATATCAGAGCATAATGTTTTCTTTCATGCATGATACAAGATGCAATGGACATGACTGAAATTCATGGTGGGTACTTATGCACGTGGGAATGAGAATTATAGTGAAAGGGTATGCAAGGATCTAGATGGTGCAATCGAGTACTTGTGTACCACAAGTGACACAAGGTTGGTTTTTGGTCCGTCAAGGAACCTTGAGGTAAGTTGGTGTTTGGATGTAGATTTTGCGATTTCATGGAGAACTGTCATAACACAAGAGGATTAATATCTCTTGGCTGAAAAGGAAATGCCCTGGTCAAGTTGGAGGTAAGACATCATCTCACTTAGCTTTGTTGAAGTTTAGTGTGCTGAAGCAACAACAGCAGCTCATAAGTTTACCTTGCCAAGGAATCTCATGTAATGCATTGGCTTATGGAAACATGGCCCAGTAATTCTTCGTGTTGATAAAAAATCCTCTATTGCCTGCAGAGTATTAATTTTGAGAGGGAGATGAAGCACATTGAAATTCATAGTCCCTTGATTTGCTCGAAGGTGAATGATGAGTCAATTATTGTTGTGATGTCCCATGCAATTTATTTCTTAACAGAAACTACCTTACATGATTTCCTTATAAATTAATGGAGCTATTTGGACTTAACTGTGATGCCTACACAAGGTATCCTTTGAAGAAATGTAACCAACGAGGTAGGCAAAAGTCAAACACATGCGCTTACGCTATCAAAAGGTCTCTAGGAAGACAAAGAACGGAGGTTTGTGCATCATGTTGCATAGGAATTTGTTCATGGGGCATGCATGAGAGATTGACTCAAATAATCATTCACAGTAGAAACTTTTTCGACAAATGAAGTCCTTTCAACACCGGAAAAATCTGTCAAACTTGCCTTTAGAGGGACCTTTGAAGAGTTGAAGCTCGTCTTTCTTCAGCAACCTGCTGACACGTAGAACCACATTTGCTATGTGATAGGTCTCTTTGCTCCCATGCAAACAGCGGCTTCAGTAACCCACTTTCATCCTGTTATTACTTATTATACCTCATTCTGTCTCCAACATTTCTGAAGGAATCCCCTGAGTATCCAGTTTAGTCTTCAGGGGAAAAAGAAATTCTGGCAGCGTGGACTGAGCAGGACCGCAATAGTAAACAAGCAATCGAAGCAGCGACCGCAGCAGGCTCATGGAGAGAGGCTGCTCGGTGAATTAGATGCGGCGAATGCGGAGCTGGCAGGGGGAGGTGGGGGCGAAGGGTGGGGGGAGGGGGGNCTGCACGCGAGCCCACAAATCCTCTTGAACATCCCCTACGCCGAGGTGGACTAGCCCTGTACTATCCCACATGCCTCGCGCCATTCGTAAGCCCCCTACCAACCCCTCCGTCTGCTAACTTCTTGGGTGTATGTCTCAAACTCCCAATGCTCGAACCCATCTACATCTTTGTCTGCTACTATCCCCCACCACGAACGGGCAATGCCACCGAACCATCCATCTTTGACGAGCTGTCCGCCTCCCTCTCGTTAGTCCCAAATGGGAGTCACACTGTGATTCTAGGGGACTTCAATGCAAGAACGGGCTCCCTTCTCCCCATGCCCCTAGACGATCGCCTTGCTCCCTACCCCTTCACCTCCCGACACAGCCCAGACCCCCATTGTCGCATAAACACGCGTGGGCGACGCTTAGTCCGCTTCTGCGAGCAGCACATGCTTGCTATTGCCCAAGGCTCTGCCGAGGGTAACTCATGTGTCAAGGGCTCGCATGGACACCTAAACGACAGCGTGATTGACTATGCACTACTGTCCTATTCACTTTGTCCTTGCTCCCTCACGATGCTAGAACACACTGCAGACTCAGACCACTGTGCTTTCTCCCTCGTCACCCCTCTCACCATTCCTTACACTTGCCCACCTACACCTTTCTCTTGGAAGAAATTCTTAAAATGTTACCCCCTTGCCCTCTCCACGCCTCCCGTCCAAACCCTCCTCCAAACAACGTCAACGATGCCCGAGCTTCCACAATTCTCGTCATGTCTCATCCAAGCACTCCAAGCTGCGTCTACCGTCGCATGCCATGTGCCATCGCCTCGCCCTCTCCGCCGCTCGCACGCCCCGTGGTGGTCGCCTCTCTGTCATGCTGCACATCGTGCCTACAAATCCGCTTGCCGCTTGTCCCCACACTCCCCCCACACTGCTCGCCTCATGCTCGCCTATCGTCGGACTTGTAAAGCTGCCAAAGTCGAGTATCATGCAGGCTCCTCAACCCGTACAGTCCACCTATTTACTAGTAACCCACGAGCATTTTGGCGCTCCTTCTCTACCGCGCGTTCACCACCAGCCTCTATCCCACCCGCACAATGGACCTCCTACGCTACAACACTGTTTGCACGACCAGCCCTCCAGCCTGCAATTGAACCTCCTATCTATCCACAGCCACTGCTACCTGCCGCAGACTTCACCCAACAACCAGTCGTGAGTCAAACCGTAGAAGAGACACTGGACCGAATGCGTAGGCGTAGAGCCCAAGACACCCATGGCCTAAAGCTTGAGCACCTCCTCTCACGTGAGCTTGTCCCCTTCCTCTGCACGCTACTGAAGCTATACCTCTCCACTGACTACCTTCCACCTCACTGCACGGAAGGACTGATCCACCCCATCCACAAGCGTGGAGACCGCTCAGATCCCGACAATTATCGCCTTCTTACTGTGCAACCAACCTTCACCAAACTCTACTCCACCTACCTCCTCTCACTGCTGTTGTCACGTGCACCCCCAATCCAATGTCTTCATCCTGCCCAGAACGCTTTCCTCCCTAAACACAACTCTCTAGACCACGCCTTCACTCTGTACACCCTTGTTCTCTCGGCCCGCCGTACAAAGCGCCCCCTCTACGCTGCTTTCCTAGACCTTCGCAAGGCCTATGACTCCGTCAGCCATGACCTCCTTTTCGCCCACCTTGCCGCTCTTGGTCTAACCACCAATGAAGACCATGCTGTGGAAAAACTCTACTCATCAGCCAGCGCCCGCGTCCACACCCCTGCTGGCCACTCCGGTCCCTTTCCCGTTCGCCACGGCCTCCTGCAGGGTGATCCATGCAGTCCTATCCTCTTCAACTACCACATTGACCCCCTAGCACGTGCCATCTCTCGCATCGACACAGATGCTCCCACCCTTCTTGGCACACCCATTCCTCTCCTCCTACAGGCCGACGATATTGTCCTCCTCTCTGAGTCTGTCGGTGGCCTTCAACGTGCAGTGGACGAGGCATTCTACTCGCTCAGTGCCCTTGGCCATACTATCCAGCCAAGCAAATGCGCTGTCCTTGTCTTCCGTCCATCTCGTAACCTGTCACGCCCAAGCATTTGCCTTCCTACACTACCCTCAGCGTCCCCCCTTCCCCTCTCTAATGAATACACCTACCTTGGCCTACGCTTCTCTGCTATCTCTAGGCACATAATTGACACAAAGCCACTAATCACCAAGGCACAACAGGTGCTTGGGGCCGTCCAACGAAAATGCACTTCATCCTCTATACACACTGTGTCCCTCCGCCTCACTCTTGTCCGTGCCCTCTGTCTCTCCCGCCTAATGTATGGCATCGCAATATGGGGCCCACCCACCTTCGCGCTAGTACGCCGCTCCTATTTCACATGTGACCCCCCCCGTGGCCTGCAGGACGCCCACAAACTACATCTCGATGGAATCCTATGGTGTGTCTCGGCCACGACAGTCGCAAGATCAACACCGCGCAATTTGATACATCTTGAGTCGAACACCCTCCCATTCCAGTTCTTGCCCTTTGTCTATGGCCCTAGATATGCAGCGTATTTAGAAGCGCTACCAGTGGAGCGTCTTGCCAATGTTGCCTACTGCTGGCATGTAGAGAATCGATCACCATGGCATACCACACTCCTACGTGCTGCCCATGCCCTGTGCGCCTCACCCGTCTCAGACTCTTGGTTTGAACTGTCCCACGTCTTCACGCGCCCCAAGCTACGCTCGATCCTCCTCTCCCCTGGTCTGTCTGGATCCTCCCCTCACTCCCTCTCCCCCCACCCTTCCTCCCCCCATCCCCCACCTGCAACCCCTGACCCTCCCAGCACTGAGAGCCCAGCTTCCACGCTGTCCACCGCCAACCCCCCCGTGCAACCAATCGCCAGCACTACCCGCACTACTGATACCCCCAAGGCTCTCCTGTTCTACCAGACTGTGGTACCTCGCTCCCCTGGCCTACCCCCCTATCTTTCTCTTCCCATGCCCTCCTTCCACGCGCGTGCCCTCTGGCAGCTTCGTACATCCAGCCTCCCCTATGAGCTCTATCTCCCTCTAGCATCGCGCCGCTGCTCTGCTTGTCTGGCCACCCAGTTTCCTTATCCAGCGTTGCACTTTGTGCGGGACTGTCCAGTGTTTTATGAGGTGCGGGGTCGGTTTCCCTGTCTCTTTCCTACTGATCTGCGGTGCTTCTCGCCAAAGGACTTCCTCTCTTTCGAGGACCAGGCCTGCTTGGCGTCTTGTGTGGCAGGTATGCTCCAGGTCTACTACAGCTACCACAGCAGCCCCAACCTGCAGCAAACACTGGGTTACCCGCATCGACCCCGTGCTCCCCCTCCCCCGCGCCAACGCTATATCCTCAGCATCTGCAGCCCAGGATGACAGCCGCTAATCAATCAATATGGTGGATTCGTATGGAGCGAGCTCGCAGCATGTAGCAGCCTTCTGGCCGCCGCGCAGCTGAGCTCGGCATTTGTGATATGCCGTTACTAGGCCTCTTTGGCCACCATTGGCATGTCGCTCTTATTGCCCTCGTGTGCTCAGTCCCTCCCCTCCTCAAAATCTCGCTAGGATTTCATTTGCTTTGACCCCTGTGTGCTTCTTTACACTTGACAGTGGGCACATGCATGCCCCTCTCCATGTTTGTCGTGTGTGGATGTCCCTCCTGACCCTCGCTGTCACATGTGGCTCTGTGCCACCGTCCATTCCCCGTGGAGGGGTAGCGACGATAAACATAATAATCATCATCATCATGAATGTACAACTAGAACGTCTATTTCAAGCCCGCAAGCAATTCCAAGGCTCGTCACAACTACTTGCACAACCAGACCGGAACAGACTTTTTTTTCCACTATTGAAACTCTCTATGATACATGCAGCATCATCAATTCTATCAACAACAACACTAACCTCACCAATGCACCAAACAACGGGGAAGTGTTAGGAGTGACGATTTCTGCTTCGATTGTTCTAGTTTATGTAACAAAATCAATATTTCAATTGAAGGACCTTATAAAAAGTTGGAGAATTTTCTCATAGAAAGTTGTGGGTTCCATACATGAAATTTTCTCTAGTTTTCTAGGCTAGGTTTGATTTTGGCATCCGGATCCCAGGGGGGAATGGACAATTGAGCTCTATAGGAATCTTTTTCCCATGCACAACTGAGTTGTGATCTCTAGCTAACTTAAACATGTCAGCAACTGTGTAGTGGGACTATGCACTGTTGGGTACTGGGCTAAATCAAATGGTGCTCCACATAACTCACCAATAGGGACGACCCTGCATGTGCAGCTACATCTACAAAACTCAGTACGCACATGCAAGGCATATATTTGCGACCATTATACATCATTGCATGCATGTAAGACATAGCACCACATCAGTACATGCATGCTTGAGTCATGAGCGGCTTGTAGAGCATGGAACAAAAGCACTCACATGCAAAACTCGACAAGAAGAGCTATTGATAAGGCTACTGTTTAGATGAATATTTCTGGGCTAAGAAACTTCCCGCTTAAAGCTAGAAGGTTTTCCAAACATGGAAAATCATTGAATAGCCTGCGGCCTGTTGTAAAAGGCCTCCAACTAAGTAATTCTCACTCAACAATTCAGTCATAGCCTCAGCATACCAGCTACAACAATCAACAACGGTCTCCCTTAGTGAAATACATCCCCTAGTACGCACTCTGAACATACTGTTCTTAAGACCCTCATTAACCTGGTTGACGTCAGTAGGCTTAGGAGGGAGGACACCATTAACTTCGTAAAGTACAAACTACCTTGCACGGGAGGACAAACTATGTCCAAGACTCTAACTACCTTGCTTAAACTTTCCCTCTGAAGTATTGCCCACTCATTGACCAGAAATTTTTGTATGCATGATATTCCATAACTAGTCCTTTCCTTGACATTAAATGTTAAATTTTATCTAAACGTATAGTCATCTCTCATCTAAGGTCATTCATTCCTCAATTTCTTGTAATCATTGCCTTTAACTTCATCTGTTCATACTGTCCAATCACAGCATCCCTAGTAGCAATAAGCCTTGACCTTGCTTTTACCCACAAACATGAACAATGTTTTATGTCCAAAAACCATAAACCTTAGCTATACAATCATCCTTTTCTCATTGATTAAACGTGTGAATCACACTTACCCTTCTAATTCTGATAGAAACTTTTCATATTAGAAAACTCTATTGTATTCATCGTAAATTTTTAACATAAATTCACGTTTCTCCATCATTGAGTCTATTTTTTAACATAAATTTCTGCCAATATATGGAAATGTAGTTTGAAATTTCATTCTTAAAGGATTTTAAACAATAATCTATTTTCATTTTCTACTTAACAATGTTTCAAGATGTATAAGTATGAAACTCAACAATGTGTGACTACATCAAGTCATTTGCATTTAATCAATGGTAATTGAGCTTCAGACCAAAAAAAACATTACTTAAATGAAAATGATATTGTTTTTTAATGGTACGATTGACTGATGTTTATGATACCTAAACCTTTTAACCTTTAAATTAAGTTCTAGAATTCGGTAAGAGAAAATTCTTGGACCATTTTTTGTACTCCTATCACATTTTCTTCATTTAGAATATAGTATTGCCTTTACAAGCATTCCTTGTATTGCCCGCATCAATAGACCAAAACTAATTAAAACATTATTCATAATATCTTTTCCGACCTTCATCATTTTGAACGTTTGATAACATATTCAAAATTCAATTGCATAAAAGCGCCTCTTGTTTTGTTAAATATTTTACATGTAAAATTACCTTGAAAATAACTACATTGTTAATTCTTTCAACATAGTTGAACTCTCATGAATTCCAAAGTCATGTAGATGTGATAGAATTAATAGAGGTGAAATGATTAACAAAATATAAGAATGACCGAGGGTGAATAAAAAGGATACATATGTGTTTTTGTTACATAATTCAATTGAACCATAAACAATAATATTAAAAATTTCATCTGAAATGAAAACAAATCACAAAATAGTGTTAAAATTTCTACTTTTAAGTTTTCTTAATGCATGAATTGATTTTTACAACTTAAGTGAAATTTCCTTACAATTCAATTACTTCATTGATTTTTTTTAACTTTATCCTATACTAAAAGATTACTAGTAGTTAAGTAACGTGTACAAATCGGCATGTACAAAACAAACACCACCACAGATATAGAAGCCCCTTGATCATTGATTTTGTTTGTCTTGCATCGCATGGTTGTATGTTGAATATGAAATCATCAACCATTTGGCAAGGGATGCCGATGTTGAAGTATCAAACCTGACTAGCGTACCTAGATTAGTCCTGCCCGTTTGGGGTGTGTCCTAGCCTAATCCCGTCCTCACTCCTCGTGCAACGTACAATGGCATGCCGGGTCACGCTCCTTCTTTGCTCGCTCTCTATTGCCCTAGGGCCCCTTAAACTCCCTGCGTGGTTTGCCACGCTGGATGGCGAACCCATGGAGCTGAGCCGCACGATCCGATAGGGGACTGCGTGGCTCACTCCGAGAAGCTCATTCTTTTCCAGAAACAATTCTGTTTCACCTCAATCCACTCTCGTTACTAAGTCATCTGCCTCAATCCTCCTCATAGCACTTGAGAGCGCTCCCCCTCACAGCCTTCGGGAGCGCTCCCCCCTCACAAGTCCCGAGAGGGACAATTAGCCCCGTGGCTAACTCTCGGCTCCATCTGCCTCCTACCTCCTCCTCTCTCCTCCGTCCTCTCTCCCTCCCCCTCACCCTGTCATGTTCAACATGGCATCAAGCTTGTGAACAAGCCTGTGGCATCTTGCTCTCCTGCTGCTGCCGTGAAGGTCCCTCGTCGCCGCTACCTCCTCGGACCCCGTCGTCCTCCGTGGCCTGACCGTTGCCGCTTCCGCCACTACTCGCCGTCCTCCCGCCCTCGTGGGCCTGCCACCGTTGCCGTCCCTCCTCCCGTCCCGCGGCTGCTTTGGTTGGTTGTGTCCTTCTCCTCCAGGTTCGTCCCTCTCGGGGTTTTCTTGTCGTTCCACCCCCTCCCCCTTGCTTTGCATTCTTTCCCTATCCATTCGTGTTTGGTCGTTCCTCTCTCCCTTGCTCCTCGATTTTTGTCTGCTCCTCCTTCCCTTTTTTCCCTTACTCCTGCCTTTGTTTTCTCCTCCTTTTTTGCAGGTTCGTTTCCCTCCCTCTTCCTGTGGATCTGGACTGGCCAGGGTCTTTCCCCCTCGGCTTCCCAGCTCCGGCTTTTGGCTCGCTCCTCGGCCTATGGCCCTTGGACCTCGGCTCTTCGCCCTACCCTTCGGTCCTCAGCCCTAGTCCCCTAGGCTCCTTGGTTCTCCTAGCTGCTAGGCTCTCTAGGCTCTCTAGGGTTTGTCCTCGGCCCTACGGCTCTGAGACTCTCATCTCTGAACTCTGAACTGCTTGCATGTGGCCTCTGGCCGACACCCCCCTCCTCGCTGTCTGTTTTCTGCCTAGCTCCTTGAGCCCGGGGACGTTTGCCCCCAAGAGGCCTGTCGGCCTGTTTCTGGCCTTGTGGCCCTGCCGTTACGGTCTAATAGGACCCCCCCCTCCACCAGGTCTCGTCCCGGCATTTTCCATTTCGCTCCCATCTCCCTCTCTTTCCTCCTCTCCCGCCTCTCACCTCTCTCCTCTGTCTCCCTCTCTCCCCCCCCCCTCTCCCTTCTCTCTCTCTCTACTCCCTCTACTCGCCTTCTGCCCCGTCCCCTCCATCTTTGTCCCTTCTTCCCCTCTCCCTGTCTCTCTCTGTCTCTCTCTACCCTCTCTACTCCCTTCTCTTTGCATCTCTCTCTCTCATTTCTCCCCTTTCTCCCTTCGCTCTTTTTCCTTGCTCTTCTCCCTTCCCTCCCTACTCCTAGCTACCTCCCTCCCTTCTTTGCTCTGTACTTTCCCTCCATCTGTCTCCATTCATTCTCCTCTCCTTCCCCCCTCTCTGCCCTCTCCACTCCACCCCTCTCTCTCCCACTGCTCATCCCTTCTCTCCCCCTCTACTCTCCCTCTTCCTCTCTTCTCTCTCTTTCAATATTGCCCCCCCTCTCTCTTCTCTATCTCCCTTTGACCTTCTCTCTCTTCCCTCTATACTCTCTTTGCCTTACCTATACTCTCTCTCTCTCTCTCTCTCTCTCTCTCTCTCTCTCTCTCTTTCTCTCTCTCTCCCTCCTCTTTCTGCTCCCTCCCCTCTATGCCCACCCTAATCCCTCTACTCTCTGCTTTCTTTTCTCCATCTCTCCCTCCTCTCCTTTTCACCCTCTTACCCTCCGCTCCCTCTCTCTGCGCTCTGCTCCTCTCTACCTTCTCCCTCTTCTCTCTTTTCTCCCTCTCCTCCCTCTGCTCTCTACACTCCCTCACTCTCTCTCCATTCTCTCTCCCCTCCCTCTCTCTGCCCTCTCTTCCCCACCTCTCCCTCCCTCTATACTCTCCTCTGCTCCCCCCTTGCTCTCTCTCTCCTCTGCCCACTCTTTCTCTCTTTTCTCTATCTCTCTCTTACCCCCCCTCTCTGCTCCCCCTCTCTACCCCTTATCCCTTGCCCCTCTCTTGCTCATCACTCTATGCTCTCTACCTTGCTTGCGCTCTCCCTCATCTCCCTCTTCCCCTCTCTGTCTCCCCCCTTTCTCT